>OX608078.1:49183875-49262086 GCA_951509765.1 Sphenella marginata | reverse complement strand
GTATAGCGATGGTGATCTCAGTTTTTTTAATAATACCTGACAATACCTACTTACAAAAAATTAATAAGCGCTATTTGTTTTGTTTTAATTTCTTATGTTTTATATTTCGTACATATTTTTCATGAAAACTTAAACTAATTTTTATTAAGCCTCTTTTTAAAAACACTTTCTTTTACAAATTTGGCTGAACTTGAATATAGTTTACATGCTAGTGATCCACTTAGTGGAAAAAAACAATGGTATGATCGGGTGTTTTTCACCGTTTTCGCCAGTCGGTATCTTGATTCCAGGATATTGCTATGCGCATTGTGCTCTTCTGTTGTGGAGTAGCTAAACTCAATTTTTTTAAAAAACGTTATTGCCCATTCGTATAAGAGTTTTGGTGTTGTTATATACCTGGTTTGTAAAGCCGACCTGTGGGCATGTCTTTTAACGGTGCCGCCAATTCCATCACATGCACCTTTACCATGCGAGGTAGCGAAAAAATTCCATTCTGCCTCGACACCGAAATCTTCTTTATGTTTGGTTAAATTAATCAAATTATACTTATTCTTATATTGCGAGGCAGCGCCATCAGAGAAATAATATATTTTTTTAATATTTTGTGGTCCAAATTTTGTTTTTAATTGAGTGATCAATTTTGTGTTGAAATAATGCACTGCATTTGCATCGTGAAGTAGGTGATCAGAAATAACTACGAAGTTAATGTTTTTGAGCATATTACTATTATTACTTTTTAAAAGTAGGTAACGCTCTATTAACAAAAAAACGGAAATGCGGATGCAGCTCTATGCATCTCCATTAACAGAACGCTGTCCTAAATGAGCATCCTTCGAAATAAGTACCTACCTACTATCCAACCACAATCATATTGGCCTCTAAACAATGGCGTTAACGCATACTAGCCTGAATGCAAACCAGAAAAAGAAGGGGTCGACTCATACTAATGGCTTTTATCAATAGAGTTCTTTTAAAAAAGATTTAGTCAGCAACAGTACTTAGCAATTATCATTTGCAGTTACTATAGTATTTTTAGGTAAAAAATATTTTTGTTATAAATACATACATACATACATGTTGGGGTTTTCGCACTCGACATGACACCTACCTAAAGCTATCCGCATGAAAAACATGGATTTTGATGCGCTTGTAAGGCCGGCATAGGGCATGGTAGCGACGACGCATGACCATTACATACGAAAAATACGATGCGAGTGCAGAAAAATGCCTGTAAATTTCGTTGTATGGTAAATTACTCCTTTTTTTTTTAGATTATTTTTTGTTATGAATTACACAATAAAATAAGACTAGTAACACAATTGAAAGCGATTGAGAAGTTTTTTTTTTTTAGTTGTTTAAAACAATGGCTAATAATTTTTTTTTTTTAATTATTTATTTAAAAAAAAAAATTTTTTGAGGAGACTTATTCATCCTCTTTAATTGTACCAAATATGAGCAAAATCGGTTAAACCGATTGCGAGTAAATAAATAAAATCCAAAGGCCTTCGAAAAATTTCGAATACCCATAACTTAGAAAATAATTCGAATTTCGAAAAATAAAAAAATAGGCGTCTTTTTTTATTTGATGGTTAACCGAAAAAAAATTATTGCGCAAAAAAAGCACGCACATCGAAAAAACGTTTGCACAGTTGGCAGATTTTGACTCATACCAAGCGTACTAGTACTAGTACAAGGGTATTATAACTTTGTTGGGATAACGGTTGGTTGTACAGGTATAAAGGAATCGAGATAGATATAGACTTCCATACATCAAAATGATCAGGATCGAAAAAAAATTTGATTGGGCCATGTCCGTCCGTCCGTCTGTCCGTCGTTAACACGATAACTTGAGCAAATAATGAGATATCTTCACCAAATTCGGCATGCGTACTTATTTGGGTTCAGAATAGATTGGTATTGAAAATGGGTAAAATCGGACCATAACCACGCCCCTTTTTCGATATCGAAAATTTCGAAAAACGTATAAAACGGGTTAATTCAATATCAGAAGCAGCTACAATGATAAAATTTGGAATATGTATTGCATAGTTTCATATGTGTACGCCTTGTTCATAATCTATGCATAAATGAACACAACTTATGAACAATAAGTGTTTATAGTCAAATATTATGCACAATGTTCACTTATTATGATCAATTGTGTTTGATTTTCAAATAATTAAGCTATGAACAATGTTCACAAATTGTGCCCATTTTTATACCCAGCGTACTAGTACTAGCACAAGGGTGTATTAATTTTGTCCACATAACGGTACTATGTAACGGCGCAAAATAATCGAGTTAGATATGGGGTTCCATATATGAAAGTTCTTAGGTTGAAAAGAGGAATTGATTAAGGCATGTCCGTCCGTCTGTCCGTCCGTGTACACGATAACTTGAGTAAAAATTGAAATAGTTGCATACAGGTTACTTTCTGGCCAAGGTAGGTTGCTATTGAGAATGGGCGAAATCGGATTATAACCACGCCCCCTTTTTCGATATCGAAAATTTCGAAAAACGTATAAAACGGGTTAATTCCATATCAGAAGCAGCTACAATGATAAAATTTGCAATATGTATTGATTTATATGTTCTAAGGCGGATTTGATCAAATTTTTTTAAAAGGTGCGTGGCACCGCCCACATATATTTGAAGAAATTTTAAAATTTTGACTCTTAATAACTTCAGAACAGTTTATGCTAGTATAACGAAATTTTGTAGAGGGCATACTATTGTTGTGTTAAATTCAGATATAGAAAATAAACGAAATCGCTTGGCGACCACGCCTACGTTTTCATAAAAGTTATATTGAAAGGAGTTGGAATATTGAAAAGTTCATATCTAATTAACTGATACCGCTATAATAATATAATTTGGTACATATATCAATTTTCATATTCTCTACATTATTTTTGCAAAATTTTGGAAAATGGGCGTGTCACCGCCCACTTATGAGTCAAGCAATTTGCAAATTCGACTGCTAATAACTTCAGAACGGTGTGAGATAGGTTTACGAAACTAGGTACCAGGCATGTTATGTTTATGTAGAGTACTACCACAGAAAATAAGAAAAATCGGTGAACAACCACGCCCCTTTTTGGACTAAAGTTCTCTAAACGAGAGTTAGGAAACCGGAATATGCAATATCTGTTTAACTGATTAAGATATAATGCTAAAATTTAGTACACTCATTCACCTGATGATGTTATTAGTGATGTCTAAAGGTTTTTTGGTAATATTTTGGAAAATGGGCGTGGCACCGCCGACAAGTGAATAAACAAAATATCAACATTTCACTATTAACAAGCCACTGTGAAAGTATCATAAAGATCTGCAATGAAAACTGATCTTCAAATAGGGACAAACAACATAATAAAATCCGTGGGCGTGCCACCACCCACTTTTTTAAAATTATGTAAATATTGAATAATGGACACATACATCCGTATATCAAAAAATTTCACAAAATACGTTAAAAGTTATGGGAATGGCACGCCTTCTTTTCCAAAGTTATATATAGGACATGGTATAACCCTTGTAAATAATGCACAACAGTTTTCTCCGTGTAGGGCTGATGAGGTAGCGGCATGACTGAAAAGGTCTGTTCTCTGGCCACGGGTACAGAAACTGAGTCCAATGCATAGTATGATAACGCATGTAGGTGGAAACCCCAGGACGCAGGAGTTTTCGGACGTTTTACTTAAAATCGGTCAGGGTTCCATTCCCGAATCAAATGGATTAGTAACATTGGCAGATAAACTCTGTACTATTGTTCTATCAATGGAGGAGCTTATTACTTCAGTTATGCTGAAGTATCTCAGATAACGCGTCAGAACAATACTTGGCTTTGTGAGCGAGCAATACTTATACCTAGAAATTATCAAGCACCGGCCATAAATCAAAGTGTCTTACAAAAAATGTATGGAGAAGAATTCTCATACACGTCAATCAAAATTTTTTTAGGCAGAACCGATACTACCAGTTACCCAGTAGAGTTTCTTAACTCTCTTTCAGCACCCGGACTACCAGCGCATAACATCGTTTTAAAAGTTGGTATTCCGATTATGTTGCTTCGAAACCTAACTCCGCCAAAGTTATTTAATGGAACCCGACTTAAAATTAAATCGCTTCGAAATAATGTGATAGAAGCGGAAATTCTAACGGGTTGTGGAGCAGGTGAAGTAGTTTTCTTACCCATACCCATAATACCAAACAATTGAAGCATCATCGCGAATAACGTTCTAAGTCACAAAATCAATATTCCTCCGTACTCATTATTTCCCGTGACATTTAGAACGGGTTTCCACTGACTGATTATTTTTAGGTTCAGTTTAAGAGCTAAGGAAGGTATAATTTAGGCAAATTTAGTGCTAGGCCAATGTGAGAGAGCTATTTAAAAGGGAATATGCAAAAAAACCGGTTGTGAAAAAAGTGTTACTTAGAAAGTTATTCGCGATAATGCTTCAATTATCACTTTCAATTCAATCGTGTTCAGTTTCCCGTCAGCGTATGTTTCGCAATGACAATAAATAAGTCACAGGGTCAGACACTCCAAGCAGCTAGTATCGACCTTTTCACACGGGCAGCTTTATGTAGCTTGCTCGCGAGTAGCTTGGATTTTATTCTTTGCTAACCCAGCTGCAAAAAAAAATAAATAAAAATACATTTTTTTAAAATTTACTTTTGAACTCAATATACCCTAACTGGCGTGGTACCGCCCACTTTTCCAAAATTATATTAATCTTGACCAAAGGACACACATATCGAAAATTCATTCATTTAGACTAAATATGTTTAGAGCTATGACGAACTGACATTTTATAGGGTCTATACACGATGCGTCTGAGTCAAGAGTCAATTTAGGTGGATTAGTGAAAATGTGTATGTAGTAGCTACACCGACATGACTCTGGCATGACTCAAGAAAATCAAAATGCGTTTGATATTTTGCTGTGACACGCTCGTCAAATTTTGAAAGTCAATTGACAAACCGTTTAAAAAATAAATAACGAGAAGAAAAAATGTATTTTAATTTCAAAAATGTCTGCCAATAAGTTCTATATGAAGGAAAATAAAAAGTCTTTACTTGAATTCATGGAAGTATATATGTACATACATACATGATATATTCATTTTGAACCTTATGCAATGAAAACTATTCACAAATAAATGACGCAAGGGAACCGAGAATGACGGCGAGTCAACATGTATACAGATGACTCTTAACTCAGACGCATCGTGTATAGGCCCTATTATATAGCCTGATGGGGTGGCACCAGCCACTTTTCCAAAAACCTATATAGCCTATACTTTAACCCATGATCCCAAGAATATACTGTGAAAATGTCATAAAATTCGGTTGAATACTTGGACGCCTATAAAGGACACAAAATCATTTTTATTTTTTTTATGAAAATCCCCGATACCCGTGTGTTTATATTTTTTCCCCCTTTTCGAAAAAGTATATGTATTTGGTTCATAGGACAGAATGTGTATAATAGTATAACTAAAGGAACGTGTTTTTTATCACATGGAGAAATCGGAGACATGCAGTCAGATATGCTATATCTATAATATTGAGCTGTCTATATGACACTATATATGAATTCGGTTTCCCCGCAAAACTTATACTGCAACATGACATTGAGCAACACCACCAGCTCAGTCAGAAATGCGAAGGATCTATCTGAGCCGTTTGAAACTAAACGAGGTTTCAGACAATGTGACACCCTATCGTACGATTTCTTTAATTTGATGCTGGAGAAAATAATACAAGCTGCAGAACTTAACCACGCTGGAAGAATCCTGCTAATATTATAAATGTGAATGTAGCGATGTTTGGATGTCCAAACGTTTGCTTTTGTTCCCTAAAAACGTGAGAATGGCAAGACGGATTTTGTTGAAATTTGGCACGCCTACAGGTTATAGTGTGAAAGGAGGTATAGGCTATTTTTTTTTATTTTGGGGGCTCCGACCCTGCTAGGGACCGTTACTTTTCGAATTTTTTTTATTCCATATAACTCTAAGTATATTGAACCTATACTTATTATATTTCGCATATAGGTATAGAAAGATCGTACAGTATGGGTATCAAACGAAAGGGAAAGGCCCCAGTAGCACGATTCACTAACTTTTTTAACGTAATTTGTCAACGATAAATTAACTTAACAATAATTTAAACAATTTTGTGATTCACTAACTGTTTCAACACAATTTGTCCACGATAAATTAACGTAACAATAATTTTAACTATCTATGCTATTCACTAACTTTTTGTCAACTCTTCAATCGTTAATTTACGTAGTCGATTTGTAAATTGATATTTTATCACGTTATCCATTGGTGTCGTTGAAATATTGGTTAAAATAAAAATAAATTAAAAACAAATTTTTTGAGCAAGAAGTATTTCTATATTTAAAAAAAAAGTATTTATTTAAAAAAAAATATATTATAGAAAAAATGTCTCCTAGTTATTGGTATCGAGCTTGCGACGCCTATTTTGTTATCCAGACGCTTGTCAGCTGCGCTACTGCGACACCAACGGCGGCGCAGGCAAATGCTGCACTTAACATTTAAGCAACGGTCTAGTCAATTTCGACTGAGATGCCACATGTCATCATTTTAAACAATTAGCTGCACGTTATTGTTAAAGCCGAGTTAGTGAATCACACAATTGTTAAATTAAGCAGTATACGTTAATGATAAATATCTCTATTGCAAAATTGTTAAAAGTTAGAGAATCGCGCTACAGGTTTCATTTTGGTTTCGATATATTTCGATAAATTGATCGATAACTAAGTTTCGGTCAAAATGCGATTGCCCGAAAACCTTAATATTACCCTACAATATGTCTATCAAACGAAAGGGGATGGCCCCAGGTTTCATTTGGACTTCGACAGGTTTCGATAAATTTATCGATGACTGAGTTATCGGTGAAAATATGATTTCCCAAAAACCTTAAACTTGCCCTACAATATGGGTATCAAACGAAAGGGGAAGGTCGCAGGTTTCATTTGGACTTCGACACATTTTGATAAATTTATCTATGACTGAGTTATCGGTAAAAATGCGATTGCAGAAAAACCTTAATATTACCCTACAATATGGTGTCAAATCAACATTTGAATTTGCATTCATATTTTGATAAATTTACCGATAACTGAGTTATCGGTGATTGTCCAAAAAACTTAACATTACCCTATAATATGGGTATAAAACGAAAGGAGAAGGCCGCAGGTTTCATTTGGACTTCGATAGGTTTCGATAAATTTATCGATGATTAGTTATCGGTGAAAATATGATTTCCCAAAAACCTTAAACTTGCCCTACAATATGGGTATCAAACGAAAGGGGAAGGTCGCAGGTTTCATTTGGACTTCGACATATTTTGATAAATTTATCTATGACTGAGTTATCGGTAAAAATGCGATTGCAGAAAAACCTTAATATTACCCTACAATATGGTATCAAATCAACATTTGAATTTGCATTCATCCTGCCACAATCTGTCAAAATAGAATTCTTGAAAGGCCCCCTAACGTTACCAACGAATACCTCAAAAGCACATTTTTGAAAACCAGTTTTCAATGTTCTTTTTCAAAATTTTCAAAATGTTCGAATTTGATAAATTTATCAGTAGGCAATAATCATACTAATATTATAAATGTGAATGGAGCGATGTTTGGATGTCCAGACGTTTGCTTCTGTTACTCAATCACGTGAGAATGGCAAGACGGATTTTGATGAAGTTTGGAACGCATACAGGTTATAGTCTGGAAGGAGTTATAGGCTATTTTTATCCCTTTCATGAACATGAAATGGTATTATAACTTTGGTCCGATGTTTGTAAGTATGAGAAGAAGAAGAGATGGACCCACCATTAAGGCTCAGCGAATAAAGGCCTAACGAACTAACGCCTAATTTTGCGAAATGAAATAATGCCTAAAAAAGAACGCCTAACAAGAAAGTGAAAGAACGTCTAACTTTAAAAATGAAGGAAAGCCTAATTTTAAAAATGAAAGAAAGTCTTAATTTCATTATGAAATAACGCCCAATGAAAGAAGGCCTAACAACCCGAATTAAAATTCTTAGAAGAAAATGATACAAGTCCCAATATTTGGGACTTATTTCACAATTAAACTATAACTTCCGATCCATGTTTTTTATGTGCAGAACACCTTTTCGCATGGGCGGCCTTTGGCCGCGCTTCAAAAAATAACCCTGGGCTACGCCATTCCAACTCCGGGTGGTTGCCCTGAACGGTGGCAACATTAAAAAATTAAATTTCGACTTCGGATCATTGATACCAAGGTCAAAACGCGTATTTTGACACCCCTATTAGCGCATTTATATCACTCAAAAACGCATAATAACAATAGAAATCACACTTTTAGCAAAATGAAAAAGCGCCTAACGTTAATGAAAGAAAGCCTAACAATCAAAAATGAATAAATACCTAATTAGGCGTTTCTTCATTTCTGATTGTTAGGCTTTCTTTCGTTATGAAGAATCACCTAACAATTGTAATAAAGAAATGCCTAAAATGTTAGATATTATTTCATTATGAACAACCGCCTAATTCCTACATGAAATATTTAGGCAATATTTCATTTTTTTTTTTAGGCGTTAGTTCTTTAGGCCTTTATTCGCTGAGCCCCCCATATTAAGTATACCGAAATGGTCAGGCCGACGAGCTGAGTTGATTAAGCCATGTCCGTCTGTCCGTCTGTCTGTTTGAACGCAAACTAGTCCCTCAATTTTAGAGATATCTCGATGAAATTTGGTATGGAGCCGCCATTTTGTATTATATTAATCATTTGTCGGAACCAGTAAGATCGGATCAATACAACGCATAGCTCCCATACAATCGATAGTTTCTATAAATGTGCTTTGGGCTATAAATTTTGCAGTTAAGAAGCTAGGAACGTAAAATTTTGCATGGTTGGTACTTATTATAAATGTGATGTGCGTAATGAAAATCATGCAGATCGGAGTAACATAACATATAGCTTCCATATAACCGATTGCTCCGATAAATGTGGTTTGGCCATGTAGGACACTTAAAAAAGATATGCGTATTCATGAAAGGTATAAAGCCTTCGGCACAGCCGAAGACAGCCCTTTCCTTACTTGTTTTAAATAAATTTTGGGTAATTTCATGCAAACTAACGTATCTAATTAAAAATATTACAAGTCTCGATAACTTTAACTTTCAAAATGAATTTTGTGCCATTAAAAGACGTTTTCATAGGAAGTAAGGCTCAGCAGTTTTTAACAAGTAATACATTTTCCGAATCCGTAAGAACAACGGTTAAGAAAAATAGTTTAAACTTTTATATTGAGTTTTTAAGTCAGTTACAAAGCGATTCGATTTTGGAAGAAACGAAATTGAAAATTTAAGTATTTTAACTCATAACATGGTATTATCTGAAGAAGATATATCCATAATGCCTCTGATAAATGATTCAATGTGATGTTGATGTAATTAACACACAATGGAATCTTTTAAGGCTGACGAACAATAATCTCAAAATTGATATGGACGTTGGCGCTTTTAGGGAGAGAGTTACTTAGAACTTGCTTAGTAGTACCCTGCCTAGCAAACTCGTCTGCCCTACAGTTACCCTCAATGTCCCTGTGGCGCGGTACCCACGTGAGGTTGACACAGTTCTGCTTGGCCATCTCCTGAAGCGATCAGCGACAGTTTAGCGTTAGTTCAGAATTGAACGAGTTAGAGCTGAAAATGGATATTTCCTTGCCGATAGTGTCCTGTTCTATCCGGGCTGTGGCCTCCATGATTGCACAGACTTCGGCCTGGAAGACAATACAGTGATCAGGTAGTCTGAAGGAGAGTTCTAAGTCACAATCTTTTGAGAAATCCCTCCGCCGACCCTCCCGTTTAGTTTGGAGCCGTCGGTGTATATGCATATACTGTCTTCCGCGCCATAGCACCAGTCCGGCTCAACCCAGTCTTCCCTACTGGGGATGTTTACCGTAAAGTCGCACTCCACTCCTCTCTAGGGTTTTGAGTGCAAAGGACGATCGACTTATGGTTCGGTCATCAAGAACCCGCCAGCTCCTCATTAACTCTTAAGCGCTTTTGCTACAAATAGTAAGGTCAATGACTTCTCTTCGATTTTTAGTAATAAATGTTGGTTCATTAAGTTGCAAACTAACGCTTGGTCTTGAGGTGTGTAGAGAGGATACACCGCCTGGCATCGTGCAATAACGTCCCACTGGCCTGGGTTCCAGGCCACGTAGGGGTGGATGGCAACGAACGGGCGGATCGGCTGGCAAGGGAAGCGGCAGCAACGAGACCCATTGGTCCAGAGCTGAGAGGGGCTGAGGAATGAAGAGTGCAGAATGAGGGGAAGGTACTGGCAGCAGACCGTCGGGCTGCGCCAGGCAAAGGCCATGGTGGGAGACTACAATTCCAAGCGTTATAAAGAATTAATAACCCTGTCCAAGAATAACCTAAGGATCATCACAGGAATACTGACAGGACACTGCAGGGTAAACGCCCACCTGCATAGACTGGGCATTATCATATTATTATTAAGTTGCAAACTACGAGGTTAGTCGTTAAAAGAAAATCAAAAAGTGTCTCACCCCGAGCGTTTATGTCGGAACTTCCTCACTGGACGCGGTGGGCATTTACGTCCGTTCCAATAAGCAAAGTGGTCACCAGTGTAGGAGGAATGTAACGCTGAAGTATAGCGTATGAATCCAATTGAATTCTTTATTGAATTGCTTTCTCTTTTATACAAAATCTTACACAAATACTTACAAATTATTTACAAACCAAAACATATACAAATAGGTACCTTACTAATACATCTCTACATATAATAAAATTGTAACAGGTCGATGTCTGTACATGGCAGATATCAACCAAAAATTGACTGGGGGAAGCATTATTAAACGAGTAGAATCCAAATCAACCATTTTTTTAATTTTTGTGTGTCTGTCTGTCTGTCTGTCCGTATGTTTGTGGCCGTATCACTCTGAAAGTACTGAATGGAAATGAATGAAACTTGTTTCGTTGGATTGCTGGATACTCAACTTAAAATTTAGGATATTACTTTTTGCGATATCTCAACCGGTTTTGGAGTTATCGCCCAATACGTTGACCAGGGGTGACCAAAAATGTCTTAGTACAATATGGATGTCAAACGAAAGGTGTCAATGAGTGCTGTTGTATGCGATGCGCTTAATTTAAATATCTCAAATGGTTTCAATTATATATCTTCAAAAATTTCGGACGGAAAAAGAGAAGGGTGGGTAGATGCCATGTACAGACATCGAACTGTTACAATTTTATTATATGTAGAGATATGTATTTCAAATTTCGAAAACTGGACCAAATGTATTTTTTAATTGTTGTTGTGAACTATACAATCAAGTTATAGAGAGAAAGTCAAACTTCGAAAAAGTGCGTCTAGGCTATAATGATTAAAATCAGACTCAGTCTGTTGTAAGTTCTGATACGCAGCGAAGCAAGCGGGCCTTACTAGTACAAACTAAAATTCATAATTCTAAAATATGCTAAGTCAACATATGACTGCAATAAAAATAAAAATATGTCAGTCGCATTGACAAACTGACGTTGTGCTCAGTTGGTCATTGCGACTGTCTTTGACCGTTCGCACAAGTGTAACAAGATCCTCGTTATGTGTGGCAGGTGCAGTATTTGTATAAACTCCCGCTGAGTTCAATGTAACTAATTGGGTAGAATGTTGTTTGTATACATTCATATTAGTTTATACATTATTTATGTGCACATGACAATTAAAGTAAAAAGGGCGATGTGTTTATGTAATGCTACACCAGCACTTTCACCTTGTCTTGCGGTGAAGGATCTTCCGCGTCGTAAGGTATGTAGACCGAGGCAATAATTAAATGTGCATTGGAAACCGTGAGATTGGCCGCTGTGACACGCCATTCCTGTAGTTAGGTAAAAGAAAAGTTATTAGCTCAGATCTACCAATAATGCAGGTTCTAATTTTACCTTCTCCATCAGCTCTGATGAGCTTAGTCCCCAGTCCGCTTTGTTGACCCACGGCTCTTGGATGAGGACCACATCAAAGTCGCCTTTAGAAAGGCTACTAATTAGAGCAGCCGAAGCTGCCTTCGATTTATGTTGGTTTTTCTGAAGCACCCTCAACATGAGTGTGCCCAGACTCCCCTACCAACACCGTGCCTTCGAGATCTTCCCCGTCGCTGTCCAGCACGGCATCCTCCATCGACTAACAGTGCAGAGCACCTGCGTGGCGGACATCAGCACCATGCGGCGGACTGCCCGGAGCCTCCATCAACACGTCGAGAACGGCGTCGCCGATGGCGTTCCGGTCATACGGCCACTGATCTTTCGGGATGGCCCCACCGTCATTTCCAGGATCCCTATAAGGATCCGGTCCTTTGCCACCTCGGCAAAGCTAGGCTTGCCCACCCCAGGGTGATGCGGGTGCCTTTGGGAGGGAGGTTTCATGTCCTCGTCCGACCTCTGGCGTTTAAAGGGGGTTGAGCCTTCCCGAATTACGCCCCCGTCACCGCGTTCCTGGAATTTTGGGACAACGTATCCAGCGGAACCCTCACGTATTTCTTCAGGCCCTTAGAGGCCTTCCTTTTCTCCCGATACGTGTGGCGATTGGGAGGGATATTTAAGGGGAGACACCCCGTGGTTGCCCTCGCGGTCATTTCCCCGGTTGGTAGCTTGGTTGCGGCCTCCTTCTCCTTTGGCTCTTTGGGGTTAGGTCGTGAGACCCCTGTCAGATCTCTGGGGAGAACGGCGGCCGTGCCGCTTCCTGAAGGGCGTTCAGCATCAGTGGGTGTAGCTCCGTTCGCCGTTGCAAGCGTAACTGCTTTCGCTCCAGGTCGCTTTTTCCAGTCGTTTGCGATGTTGCCCTCGAAGTATACAGAGGGAGCCGACCCCTAGTTGCCATCGTGGTCGCTCTCCCGGTAAAGTTGAAATTGTAGCCGGCTACCTTCTGCCTTGGCTCATTGTGGCCAGGTCGTGAGGCCCCTGCCACAGCTGTGGGAAGAGCGGTTGCCGTACCTGTCCTTGATGGGCATTCGGCATCAGCTGGTGCAGCGCCGTTCGCCGTTGTCAGCGTAACTGCACTTGCCACCGTGCTGGTGCCGACCCCCATCAGGTAGCTTGAGTATTGTGGGTGTGGGGTTGCCCCTCCCACGAAGCGCCGCTTGGCCGTGGATGTGCTTTCGGCATTTGCGCCGTAGCTGTCCCCCCCGTCAGGAAGAGGATGAACTTGTAGTTTTAATTGTGATTTTTTTCATCTTGTTTGTACGACCACTTGTTAGACAGGGCCAACTTGTGGTCAAAGTATAAAAAAGGGGAAGAAATACAGCCACGATTTACCTCCCGGCTGCAAACGTCCAATGGGCACGGCATCGCATAACACCCTGGGAGGGGGTAAATCTTAGTCATCGCTACCCAGGGGAAGTGCAGCTAACCTCGTGACAGAGCTCCTTGCGAGGCTGTGTCTCGAGGATAACCGCATCCTGTTTCAGCGACTAAGCCTTCGCACCACGGCAAGGTATCTACCCTCAGCGAAGGTAGGGAGAGAGTTAGTTTGTACAAAAATTAAATGGAGGATGTTGTGAAAAAATTATCTGTTGTTATATTACGGCCAGGGTAGGAGCTCACCAGATCCAGAACAACGCCTTCCTTGGTTTCTTTCTGGCTGTGAGTTTATTGACTCTTTTCCCAAGTATATTTGAAAATTCAGACAGAACTTGGTGCGGACATCGGCTGCTACCCAAGCTTTCAAACCGTACTTATGAGGTTTACTGGGCATGTAAACCATAAATGGACATCTTCCCTTGAAAGGGATTAAGCGTTCATCTACTGTAATATTTTCGTACGGTGCAAACAAGTAGGGAAGATTTTCAACCCATTTTTGATATAAATCTCGAATGGGTGCCAGCTTGTCAGTGGGTCTCAGTGATCTGCGGTTTTCTTTATCATCAAAGCGAAGAATTCTGTTGATTTCACTGAAACGACCCTAGGACATAATACTACGGAATATTGGCCTTCCGTGCGTTTCATCCCAAAGGCTACATAAGCTTTCAGATTGCGATCTGTAAACACCTGTATGAAGTGGTTAAATTTGAAATCATGGGATATTTTGTCTTGAACTTAGTTCTTTACCTGCCAAAAGCAATACGCCAAGATACGCGTCGAACTCAATTTCATCTATTTTCTTGAATTTATCAGGGCTTCTCTTAGTACCTTCCATGTTACTAAACTCTATTACAATTTTTTTCATCTGCTTTGTGAAGCAAAGGTCAAATGAACTTTTGAGTGAAGCTATACGATGCACAGCGTACTGTGTGATTCCAGGTTTTCCTGGAATAATATTTTCTTTTGTTACCCTTGATCTTTCCGGTAAAGTAGGCTGTATGATGCTGAATTTTCTTCATAGCCATGCTCAGATTGGGTATCAGAATCAGAGCTTTCATCCTCTAAAATCTCTTCAATTTCGAAGGTTTCATCATTCACATCACTGCAATCATCTATATCATCATCAATATCGAAAATCTCATCTACCATTTGCTGCAGTTGCCTTTGAGTACTTAACCTCGAACACTGTATAAAATAAATGTTTCAACAATATGTTGAATTTCACTAAATAGAAAATAACACTTACACTAGGTCTATCCATGATTTCAATATTTTTCACAATTTTCTAATTCACTTTATCACTTTCAAAAACTTCTTGCTCCGCCAAGTTGAAAAAGTTTACTAATATATATGTACTTTTTGGTCTCTCAGCTATTGTTTCAAATTATTTCATATGAATTAATCACAGCCTACTATAACTATCTAAAACAAAACGGCTACTTTTTTTGAAATCATCTTTCAAAGCAAAGCCTACTCATATATAAATTCGAATTCGGATTCAAAAAGTGGAACAGCTGTTAAATTCATATTATTCTTATTCCGAAATCACAGATGGCGCTGAGAGAGCACACCCAACATTTTTCTTTATATTTTAGGGTATTTTTGTGGATTTGAGTAACAGTTGATACAAAATTATTCGATTGCTTCAATGGTTGTTTGAACTGTATATATTAATTTGCCTGTGGTCATCAGATGACCTTAATGGCAAATAAGGAAGTTTATAAATAACTTTTTTACTAATGCAAAAAAATAAATTTTTTTTGTCAATTTAAATATAAAACAATATTATTTAGGATAAGGTAACAGGAAATTTTAATAATGCTTTTCGTTTTCAAGATATCGGCAATTTTATCTTAAAATGGTCATCAAATGACCTTAATGACGCAGAAGGGTTAAACCAATTGCAAAATTATACAATCATATATATGTATGTACCTACTATTTTGTCGGTTTTATGGCAACATGCAGCGGTAGGTAAGTATTTTGAACTCATCGTTCTTAGCCTTTGCATAGAAGTACTGCACTAACAAATTTTTTCATCGATTTGGTCCTTTTTTTATTTTTGGTGTGGCAACCGAGAGCTGTCTACGCGTTGGCGACGACGCGTACCGAAGAAGAAGACGTCGATATAGTTCAGCGGATTAAAACACAGCTGCTTCACTGGCTAGGCCACATCGTGCGAATGAACTAAGACGCTCCATCCCAGAATGTATACTTATCGGCACCCGAGTCGACTCCATAGGCAAAAATAAAAAAGTCAAAGTCAAAATTTTGTCACTTAGTGTGGTTAGTATCTCCTATAAGAACAGGCTTTTACAAGGTATGTTTGTTTTTGTGTACTTTAACTGTACTCTATTAGAATAACTTCAAAAGAGAGACTATGTTATTATATATTTTTTGCATTGTCAGCAGTTTGAAAATAAAGTGCAAGTTTAAAGAATTTAAAACTAAATAAAATTTATTAGTATCAAAATAAATTAAAATGAATATTGAAACTACAGAAATTTACTTTATTTTAAAATAGTTTGGGTGTGTTTAGCTTGCTGAGTTTTTGTTTTTTAACTAATATATCTTCAGTGTAATTTTTGGTGTTTATTAGCATAAATAATCCGATTACAGGTAAAGTTTTAGTCGTGTTTCCCCCCGAATCCTCCTAAGCGACTTTAATATTAATATTAGTCAATGTTTTAGGATAATACAGTGTAAATTATGTTATGTTATGTTTTGCGACAGCTTTCTAATATGGAAATGTGAACTTTTGTGCCGTGTTGTTGTTTGGTTTAGTTACGTTTTGTGTTGCTGTGCTAGTTAATGTCATGTATGTAACGAAATGTGTTTGTTTTATTAATTTTGTGGGCGTTGATTTATTCTGATTTCTTTATTTTACCCTACTAAATACTGTTTTTGCGATAGGCTCATCTTACGAGTGCTAACATATTATATGGGCAAGTCTCAGATAAGGTCCCCCTACAACAAATATTTAAATGGTTAAAAATAAGAGCTTTTTACTAAAATTAATTAGAAAAACTAACACAATAATATAGTCTGTAGTAATTACAGCTAGATTATGTGGTTTTTATGAAGGTGGTGACGGCATGCTGAGAGATAAGTAGAAAAATGATAAAAATACGAAAAAGCTGATGTGCAACTGATTACTTCTTGAAAGCAGTAATACTGAAAGCCTGAACCATAAGTTGCAAACAAAATGCTTCCAAACGAAGCAATAAATATTATATTAGATGATTTTGACAGTTAATATATTCTTGTGTTGGAATTACTATATGTAATCTTTATTACAAAAGTGGTGGAAAAATTTGTCGCGTCCGTTATGTCGCGTCCGTTACAGGACTTTCGCTTATTATCCGATGTTCTGAAAACATATTTCAGATTTCGTAAATCTTCGAAGGAAGGGTCTTCTTTGACCTTTAATCTCTCATTTAAGGAATATAAATGTTCCCCTAAACTTCGCTAAGTTTTACGTACTTTCACAAGCATTAAAAAATTACTTCCATTTCTTGTCGCGTCCGAACAGCATTATATATGGATATATATAAGTTGTTAAATATTAAGGGTCCAAAAAATTTTTATGGAATGAAGCATTGTGGTTGTGCTTTGAAAACATTATGATATCTCCTAATTCTGCTGCTTATGTTTCATTTTATCCAGGGTTAAATGCGTACGAATGTCGCGTCCGTTACACAGGACTTACCCATATATATATGAGCATTTCCGTAGAATGGTCAACCAGAACAAACATTTTAAATGTTAATAAAAATAAATTATTTTTTAACCCTGTTATACAAAATTACCTAAATTTTTATAAAAATAACGGTATGAAAGTTAATTTAAATTTTTTTTATGAAAAATTTGGCTTGAAACCTGAAAAAAAAAATTGTTCATTTCCAGCCAGTTTTAAAGGCCTGTTTCTTTTAAATTTTTTCACATGCACGACTTATACTAGCGATCCTTTTTTGCAACAAAATACCCCCATGAATATCAATTAAGACTATAAAAATGAAAGAAGATTGAACGACGATGTTTTAACGGTAAATTTTTATTGAAACTTTTACCTCTGCCTGGATCGTACGTTCGCGACCAAAATATACATTTTTTGTTACCACTTCTCAAGGAGTGTAAGGATATGTCTAGAACTACATTTCTAAAGCCAGTTGAGTGCACTTAATTGAAAAACAAAACTACTTCTCTTGAAGGGTTTACCAAACATTTTTTTTTTATTCTCAAAGTTGCGTACGTTCGCGACCGTTTTGCATTTTGATATATTTTTGCCTACCAAAAACTGAAGCAAGAAAAAAAGAGGTTGTTAATATACTTTATTTCCATTTCTAATAATAGATCATAGGGTTTTGAATAATTTGAATGAAGTTATTCATAAATTTTACAACCATACATTATAGTGAGTATACTTTATATTATGCAAGCCACTTTCGAGCCTATCGGTGTGAGCCGCGGAATTTCAGTACAGTCTAATAATTTATGCTATCTTCTTTCTTTATAAATACAACATATACGATTTAAACTTGTGGATTAAGTGTTTCCAATTCATATAATTTGTAAAACATTATGCCGAAAATAGGAAAAGAGTGTATGGAAAAATCGTACGTTCGCGACCCGTACGTTCGCGACCGGTATTTAAGCGTATATATAAAAATGTACGGACGATATTTTAACGCGAAATAAACGTAAAGAAAGTCACTTTATGCCACTTCAATATGTTATCAACCGTTTTGAAAAAATCCATTCCATTTCGCTGAGATAATAGAGTGCAAAAGGTAAGCATAAAAAAGTTTAAAAATTTTATCAATACTGTTATTGTATACCTGTGTGCTAATATTCGCAATGTGTAAACTTGGACCAAAAAGGGTTAAGGGCAGAAATGGCAACGTCTCGAAAGTACCTTTCAAATGATATCCTAATCGTCCAAATCCGTCAATAATTGGCTGAGTTATTAAAGTTTTCCACAAACGTACCCCTCGAAATATGACCAAAAACAGCATCATACATCTCAATATTTGGATTGCGTTGATAAAATTTTCAAACTTTTTTATGCTTCCCTTTTGTACTCCAGCTAATTCATCATCTCAGGTGCTTTTTATTAAGAAATATTTTTTCATACTCCTTTTATACATAAAACACGATATTTTTAGCGTTTTTTTAACGCGGTTTAGCTCCGGTAAATCTTAATATTTTTTCGAAATATTTTGACCAAGGTCTTAGAATACATTGAAGTTTATAATTCCGATGGAAACAGGGTGTCCATGTTTTTTTTTATGGAGCGTGAGGCGCCTTACCCCACAGTCTAAACTAAAAATCGAACAAACCTGCCTCTTGCACCTAAAATTGACCTTCCAAAATGCTATTGAAGTAGCAAACAAAAAAAAGCAAAAACCTTTGTTTACTTTGTTTTTTGGCCCACAAAAGCGTACGAACGTACTGTTCGCGACCGTGGAAACACCCATATATAATATGCACGTATATTTTTGATATTTGGTGCTTGGAATGCGTTGATAAAATTTTCAAACTTTTTTATGCTTCCCTTTTGTACTCCAGCTAATTCATCATCTCAGGTGCTTTTTATTAAGAAATATTTTTTCATACTCCTTTTATACATAAAACACGATATTTTTATCGTTTTTTTAACGCGGTTTAGCTCCGGTAAATCTTAATATTTTTTCGAAATATTTTGACCAAGGTCTTAGAATACATTGAAGTTTATAATTCCGATGGAAACAGGGTGTCCATTTTTTTTTGTATGGAGCGTGAGGCGCCTTACCCCACAGTCTAAACTAAAAATCGAACAAACCTGCCTCTTGCACCTAAAATTGACCTTCCAAAATGCTATTGAAGTAGCAAACAAAAAAAAGCAAAAACCTATGTTTACTTTGTTTTTTGGCCCACAAAAGCGTACGAACGTACTGTTCGCGACCGTGGAAACACCCATATATAATATGCACGTATATTTTTGATATTTGGTGCTTGGAATGCGGTTCCAATGCTGAAAAAGCTGATAAGGTATATGGTGTTTTGAAGAAAAATATAGAAAATGAAAGCTTTGCATTTGAAGAAATTGATTTGAAAAAATTTACCGGGTTTTGGCAAAAGTGCAAAATCGAAAGTTCTGCGAGCATATTCAGATTGGTTTGCCCAAAAAGAGCCAATGTTATTGAACCCAAAATCATCTGGCTTTAATAAAAGTCGAGGGCGTCCTAGAGCTAGTTTAGCAAATTGTTTAAAGAGAACAAAGCGACGACGAGTAGCAGAGTTATCTGAAATTGATGTGTCCGCAGCTGATGATTTACGTTTCCCACCCAACACACGAACCGATCGATTTTGCCAGCAAATATAAGCGAAGTAATTTGTATTTTAACGGATGCAAGTTTAACAAAACATCAATATTTGTTAACTAGTTAGGCCCGCTTGCTTCGCTGCGTATCAGAACTTATAACAGACTGAGTCCGACTTTAATCATTATAGCCTATACGCACTTGATTGTATAGTTCACAACAACAATTAAAAAATACATTTGGGCCAGTTTTCGAAATTTGAAATACATACATATCTCTACATATAATAAAATTGTAACAGGTCGATGTCTGTACATGGCATCTACCCACCCTTCTCTTTTTCTGTCCGAAATTTTTGAAGATATATAATTGAATCCATTTGAGATATTTAAATTGAGCGCATCGCATATAACATTCGTTTGATACCCATATTGACTAACACATTTTTTTGCAAATACATATTCGTCGATAACTTCAAGATATCTCCGAAACCATTTGGGATATTTCAATTGATAGCATCGCATATTACAGCACTCATTGACACCTTTCGTTTGACATCCATATTGTACTAAGACATTTTTGGTCACCCCTGGTCCACATATTGGGCGATAACTCCAAAACCGGTTGAGATATCGCAAAAACTATTATTTTAAACCTTAGGTTGGTCGTCTGACAAACCAACGGAGAAGTCTCATTCAATTCCATTCAGTACTTTTATTGATACGACCACAAACATACAGACAGACATGGGCCACATATTGAGGGATAACTCCAAAACCGGTTGAGATATCGAAAAAAGTAATATCCTAAATTTTAAATTGAGTATCTAGCAATCTAACGAAAAAAGTTTCATTCATTTCCATTCAGTACTTTCAGAGTGATACGGCCACAAACATACGGACAGACAGACAGACAGACACACAAAAATTAAAAAAATGGTTGATTTGGATTCTACTCGTTTAATAATGCTTCCCCCAATCAATTTTTTGTTGATGATCATTTTTTACCCTGCTACGATACCATTGTGAAAGAGAAAATGAAAAGTTATCCAGACAAAATACGTGTAACCGAATCTCAGGCTGGAGTTGAGCTGCAAAGTCTTTTGGACCATACAGCTACTCGGACATTAGAACTAAAGACCGAAGTAATAAATGAAGATAGATGAGTTCGTAAACGGCCTCACATTAATAGGTAAATGGGAGTTCGATGGTATTTCGGGACACAGCATGTAAAAACAGAAAGTTCACGATACTAAATATTTTGGACGATAGTAACTTATTTGTCACGTCATATGTCCCGCTTCAAAATGTTACAAAAGCAGCTGAGGGTTGTAGTAAAAAGATAATTTGGAAAAATCTTCGTCCATCATCCACCTGCTACTGTCGTCTTATAAGGTTTCAATTAAAAGAAAAAGTCTCTGCTCAATTGTCCGGTGATGAAGAGATGTATTCCAAGTAGAAAATTAGCAAACTTACTCCTACCCAATTCCATACACCTCTGAAAACTATACACGTTGAACATGTTATGCCATTTACAATGGTGGACGGCAAGGTATGTAATGCCTTAACCCAAACTTGAACAACTTGCTAAATGTGTACAAAAGGTAATTCAAAAGGATCACTATGAATTTGAATTGTCACACTTACACTCATACATTAGAAGGAAAAAAACAATTCGCCAACGAAAACAATATACCTATTCAATCACAAACAATGTGTTTAGTAGTCGACAAGCCAAAACCCGGAGGGAGTGGGTCATCTCATGATGGAAACACGGCAAGAGAGTTCATCAACAATCCTGGCTTGTTTGCTGAAATAACAGATCTTGACAAAGACTTAATTGAGAGATGTGCATCAATCTATACATATAAAAATGGTGGAAAAAATTTATAGTAACTCATCAATTGAGAACGGCTGGAAAAATTTTGGAAAACCCTGCCGTAAAGTCGGAAAATTGGAGAAATCGGTCCATCCGTTCTCAATTGATGAATTACTATAAAGTTTTTACACCATTTGACAAAGTCACATGCTTTAGGCGAAATGGCGCCCAAAGTACCCAACCGATATTTATGAAATTTTCACAGTGTATTCTTGGGATCATGAATTAAACCATAGGCTATATTATATTTCAATTCGTCATAACTCTGAATATATTTGATCTAAATCAATGTCCTTTGGTCAAGATTTATATAATTTTGGAAAAGTGGGCGGTGCCACGCCCACATTTTTTTGTTTTGTTTGTACTTCAATATTGTCCAAAGTTTATGGTCGATCCCTTTTAAACTTACCAGATCGGTTCAGAAGATTGTTGTGTACGATTTAGGCTATATTAATTTATGGAAAAGTGGGCGGTGTCACTCCCCCAGGCTCTATCAAATTTTAATTCTTCATAACCCTGAACATACTTGGTCTTTATTAATGATTTTTGGATAGGTGTGTCCTTCGGTCAAGATTTATATAATTTTGGAAAAGTGGCCGGTGCCACGACCAAATTTTTTGTGTTTCGTATGAACTTCAATAATGCCCAAAGTTCATGGTCGATCTCTTTTAAACTTTCCCAATACTTTAAAAGCTTTCTAAGGTATGACCGAATATGGAAATTTTTTGAAAAGTGGGCAGTTCCAAGCCTACAAGCTAAGTAATATTTCAATTCTTTATATCCCTGAATGTATTTGCTTTAGTGAAATTTTAACGTGCATATGTTCATTAATCTTAATGAATGAACCTCATTTTTATACCTAGTAGTGCTTGGCACACAAGGTATATTAACTTCATTCGCCTAACGGTAGTATGTAACGGCATAAACGAATCGAGATAGATATTGACTTATATATATCAAAATGTTCAGGAGGAAAAGAGAAATTGATTGAGCCATGTCCGTCCGTCCGTCCGTCTGTAAACACGATAACTTGAGTAAATCTTGAGATATCTTAATGAAATTTGGTATGTAGGCTCCTTTTGACTTATCTCCGAGCGCTATTGAAAATAGGCAAAATCGGTTAAAAGCCACGCCCTCTTTCTATATATATAATATTTTCTAAAATACAAAAAGAGTGATTATTCAGTACATAATACACCTATAAGGATAATATTTGGTGTGCACTTTAGCGTTAAGGCAACAAATACACTTTTGAAGAAATTTTTAAATAGGGGCGTGGTAACGCCCACTTTTGATATTGTCAAGTTTGGAAATATTATTAATCATAAATCAAAAACCGCTCAAGATAGCAAAATAAAATTCAGTACACATATATATATTAATACAGGCAATATTTCGAAAAAAAATTAGCGAAATCGGGTGAGGTCCACGCCCAATTTTATACGAAAGATTTTGAAAAGGATCATAGATATACTGAATATGCTATAACTTTGCTTAAACTAGCTGTATATAATTTCTATTTCACCTCTGAAGTGTTCGTGGGCAAAGAAAGTCGAAAGCACAAAATTTTTGGAAAATGGCGTGGCCCCGCCCCTTTATGGGGGATTATTCCACAAAACTTTCCATGCCATAACTCCGGTAAAAGTTGACTTATTGAAACGATATTGGGACAAAGTGTTCAACATATAAAGCTAACTCTTTGCTGTAAAAATAAACAAAATCGGTGAACGGGCACGCCCACTTTTTGAACACAGTTCTAAAAAATTTCTTGGTAAAATTAAAATCGCGATATTTCCATAATTGTCTAAGTTATATAAATAAGATTTTACACACATAATAAGCTTTTTAAGCAAAACTAAACTGTATAAAAATTTTGTGGATTTTGGTGAAGTAGGCGTGGCGCCGCCCACTTTTTAGCATAAAAGCTCTGCTATTTTCAAAAGCGATTGCTTGGAATTTCAAGAATGTATTTCAATAAAATTTTGTGAGATACTTCCCAATAGTATGTAGTATACTCCTGCCAAAAATTACGCAAATCGAATAACAAACAAGCAAGATTTACGGGAAAGTAGTTAACACCCTACTACCTTTTTATACCTAGTAGTGCTTCGCACACAAGGTATATTAACTTCATTCGCCTAACGGTAGTATGTAACGGCATAAACGAATCGAGATAGATATTGACTTATATATATAAAAATGTTCAGGAGGAAAAGAGAAATTGATTGAGCCATTTCCGTCCGTCCGTCCGTCTGTAAACACGATAACTTGAGTAAATCTTGAGATATCTTAATGAAATTTGGTATGTAGGCTCCTTTTGACTTATCTCCGAGCGCTATTGAAAATAGGCAAAATCGGTTAAAAGCCACGCCCTCTTTCTCTATATATCTATAATATTTTCGAAAATACAAAAAGAGTGATTATTCAGTACATAATACACCTATAAGGATAATATTTGGTGTGCACTTTAGCGTTAAGGCAACAAATACATTTTTGAAGAAATTTTTAAAAAGGGACGTGGTACCGCCCACTTTTGATATTGTCAAGTTTGGAAATATTATTAATCATAAATCAAAAACCGCTCAAGATAGCAAAATAAAATTCAGTACACATATATTATACAGGCAATATTTCGAAAAAAAATTAGCGAAATCGGGTGAGGTCCACGCCCAATTTTATACGAAAGATTTTGAAAAGGATCATAGATATACTGAATATGCTATAACTTTGCTTAAACTAGCTGTATATAATTTCTATTTCACCTCTGAAGTGTTCGTGGGCAAAGAAAGTCGAAAGCACAAAATTTTTGGAAAATGGCGTGGCCCCGCCCCTTTATGGGGGATTATTCCACAAAACTTTCCATGCCATAACTCCGGTAAAAATTGACTTATTGAAACGATATTGGGACAAAGTGTTCAACATATAAAGCTTACTCTTTGCTGTAAAAATAAACAAAATCGGTGAACGACACGCCCACTTTTTGAACACAGTTCTAAAAAATTTCTTCGTAAAATTAAAATCGCGATATTTCCATAATTGTCTAAGTTATATAAATAAGATTTTACACACATAATAAGCTTTTTAAGCAAAACTAAACTGTATAAAAATTTTGTGGATTTTGGTGAAGTAGGCGTGGCGCCGCCCACTTTTTAGCATAAAAGCTCTGCTATTTTCAAAAGCGATTGCTTGGAATTTCATGAATGTATTTCAATGAAATTTTATGAGATACTTCCCAATAGTATGTAGCATACTCCTGCCAAAAATTACGCAAATCGAATAACAAACAAGCAAGATTTACGGGCAAGTAGTTAACACCCTACTGCCTTTTTTTAATTAATTTTTTTTATTTTCATACCTTTCATGAACATGAGGAAAGGTATTTATATTTTGTTATTTAGTAATAATTTAATTTATGACTCACAACAGAAGTGTTTTTAATCGAAAACAATCAGTTGCCTTTATAACACATTTTCAGGTACATATGTATTAAAATAGACCTGAGTAAATTAGGATACTACAACAGATCACTACTAGGTATTTTATGTTCGGTTACACCCGAACTTAGACTTCCTTACTAGTTTTTTTTTGTTTGTGTTGCCCTTTATACATATCTGGACTATTAAAGTGTGTACAGCAATGTTTAAAGACAGTCTAAATAGAATAGGATAGAACTAAATAAATACTAGCTGTACATCTGCTCAGCAGCGCATATCGCTTTTTGTCATACTCATTGAGTTAAAAAGATCCGTTTTTTGAGTCGGGCATCCAAAAAATTTATTTGTTTATACCAAAGACGGGAAAACTAGAAATATTGTATATCCTAAGACCTGCAATAAATTAAATGTTAAAAATTAATAGAAAAATATTTAAAAATTTATTTCTAGGGAAGTCACTGGTCTGGCAGTACAAGGTCTGCCGGGTCTGCTAGTACTACAAATATTGTCTTCAGGGTATAAGAAAAATGTCGAGAAGTATGCTCTGGATACTGCTAAACAGCTGATAGAGCTGTATCCATGGTGCTACCTTCCACCCTCAGTCCATAAAGTTTTTATTCACGGTCCTGATGTTATTGAGAATCTTTCTGTTTTTGATTTGCTAGATTAAGTTTGAAATCGACCGCTGTTTATTATTTTTATCATTGTTATTTTTGGCTGTTTTCTGTATTTTGGCTTTCAATATGTTATGAAAGTGTTATCTTGTGGTTTTTGTAGAAGAAAATCTTATTAAAAACGTTTTTTAAAACCAAATATAAAAAAAAAAATTTTTTCGTTATTTGTATGCATGCATTGAAAGTGGGTGGTATGGGATTTGGTGGGCGGTCGGTAGGGAGGTGTCACCCGTACCAATTTTATCACAAAATGTTTCTATCAGTTTCATAAAGCTGTGGCCAAAATTTCATTTAGATATCTCCACTGGAGGTATTGTTGGCCGCCAACTAAATAGCAGACCGTCCACTGTGCGCTGGAAGCAGAGGAAGACTACTACTCCGATGGAATGACCAAGTGGAGACCGACCTGTGATCTCGCGGCGTCTTCAATTGGCATTAGTTGGTCATTAAAGAAGAAGAATGTTATCGCTTACAAATATGAGATCAAAATATGAATCTTCATTTTGTTTATTGCTTTTAAACGTTGGATTAGTTTGGTTAAAACTGGAAGTCCAACTGCTATTACTTACATTAAAGTCTCCCCGAAAACATATGTTGTCATCAGATGTATTATTGACCCCACAAGATACAATGAGGCACCTTTTGAAGAAGCGCTTATATACGCATAACCAGGCGCGTACCCATTAAATATTTTCGGAGGGATCCATACCCTTGTGACTTGAAATAGGAAATGACTTAGACAAAATTTATTTTCCCTACTACTTACTGCAAACGCAAACCAAATTAACCAAAATCTAAACTTTGACCTCAGATAATTATTGATTGATCTGAAGTTTTACACTTTTGGAGTTTGGTCCGTTTTTTAGAACACTGTTGATCTCCAAAATAACCATTATATGGTAAACATGAATTTGAGCTAACATATTTTAAAAGCTGTTAAAAGTTAATAAATACAAAAAATATAAAATATTGTGTTTACTTGGAGAACACACCAAATATCCACTGACCTCTCAAAAACTACCCATTTAAAAAATTGCAGTTTTTTCTGTTTAAAACCGGCTAAAATTTCCAAATCTGCGGATAATTAGAAAAGTTACAGGCATTTAGGGCCTCATTATGTATGGCGAACGATAGCTCAGACGAACGATTCGTCTGCTCACAATATCGCCTAGCCATCACAATTTTTTTCAACTAATTAAATATTAATTATTAAAATGGTGCAGCTACTAATTAATCATTAAAAAATTTTCTGAGGATGACACAATACAATTAATAATCATTAAAATTTTTAATCATTATTTAACAGGTTGTTGTTGTTGTTGTAGTGCTACTTTGCCCTACCTAGGGCTGGTTTCTATATTTAATTTTATAGAATACTAGCTGACCCGGCAAACTTCGTTCTGCTCAAAATAGATTTTTTTATTAATTTCAAAAATTGTTTTGATTTGATTGATTTTTCACTTCATTGCGTATACAACTTATAATATTAAGGGCTCAGAACTAAAAGGATCTAAGTGTGATTTATACCCACATTTGTATAGTGAAATATGGTGTTTATTTGTTGGCAAAGAGAGCCAAGTCATTTCGGACATTGTAGTGTCATCTATTACCCATACAGTAAACGCCCTACCCAGATTTTACATAGAATTTTCAAAAGGCAGTAAACTTTAAACATGAATATCTCAAATCAATTTCGGAGTCACTTAGATCCATTTGGTTCTAAACCCTTCATATATAATTTTAGTATTCAGTTTAAGGCTGCACGATACACAAAATTTTAAATTTTCTGTCCCGAAGCGTAAATAAATAGCGAGGACGGTTTTCCTACACGGAAACACGCCACATAGAGCTATTGATATCCTTAATCTCCTTATGAATTTTCAGGTCCCAACCTTAAACGCTTTCAGCTGGAAAAATTAAGTTTGTATGGGAGGTGCCACGCCCCCTTTTCCGATAACCCCCACTTTTATGCTCAAAAATTGTTTTGATAGCATATAGCTCTGTACCAAGGTCCCTGCCTAAATTCCTTTAGCGATATTCAGCTTGAAAAATTAAGTTTGCATGGGAGGTGCCACGCCCACTTTGTCATTATCCCCAGTTTTTTTGGAGGTGGTACGGATCGATTCCATATAACCCCTTACCAAGTTTCAATAATCTAACAAAAATACTTCCAGATATATCGACTAAGAAGTATTTCATTCGTATGGGAGGTGCCACGCCCCTTTTTCTTTATCCCTAGTTTTTTTGAAGGTGGTAGGATCGATCTCTCTCACCAAGTTTCAGTGGTCTAACCTAAGTTCTTCCAGAGACATCGACTAAGAAGTATTTCAATAGTATGGGACATGCCAAGCCCCCTTTTTCGTTATCCCCAGTTTTTTTTGGAGGTGGTACGATCGATCTCTCTCACCAAATTTCAGTGGTCTAACAAAAATACTTCCAGAGATATTGACTAAGAAGTATTTCATTAGTATGGGAGGGGCCCCTTTTTCGTTATCCCCAGTTTTTTTGAAGGTGGTAGGATCGATCTCTTTCACCAAATTTCAGTGGTCTAACAAAAATACTTCCAGAGATATCGACTAAGAAGTATTTCATTAGTATGGGAGGTGCCACGCCCCCTCTTTCGTTATCCCCAGTTTTTTTCAAGGTGGTAGGATCGATCTCTCTCACCAAATTTCAGTGGTCTAACAAAAATACTTACAGAGATATCGACTAAGAAGTATTTCATTCGTATGGGAGGTGCCACGCCCCCTTTTTCGTTTCTCACCAAATTTCAGTGGTCTAACAAAAATACTTACAGAGATATCGACTAAGAAGTATTTCATTCGTATGGGAGGTGCCACGCCCCCTTTTTCGTTATCCCCAGTGTTTTTGAAGGTGGTAGGATCGATCTCTCTCACCAAATTTCAGTGGTATAACCTAAATACTTCCAGAGATATCGACTAAGAAGTATTTAATTCGTATGGGAGGTGCCACGCCCCCTATTTCGTTATCCCCAGTTTTTTTTGGAGGTGGTAGGAATCGATCCTATATAACCCCTCACCGAGTTTCAATGGTCTAACATAAATACTTCCAGAGATACGGACAATGAAAAATTCCATTTGTATGGGAGGTGCCCTATATATCGGAGAAAACGCGGAAAAGGGCATATTCTCCCCGAAAATAATGTTATCGATCGCAGGGTTTTTGGGCTCCGTCGCTAGATGGACCCAAAAGAAGTTTGGTTTTGTCCCGGGGCGTACAAGCAGAGGATCTCTCGTGTTTTTGTGTGACACGGAGGGGACAAGTGTTTTTACAAATTTAACAACAAATCATCTAAAGTTTTGCCCTTTTTTTTGGGAACATTATCGGAATGAGGAAAAGGGAAAGAGAATGGAACAACAAAACAACAGTAATACAATTATTATACCCAGCGTACTAGTACTAGTACAAGGGTATTATAACTTTGTTGGGATAACGGTTGGTTGTACAGGTATAAAGGAATCGAGATAGATATAGACTTCCATATATCAATATCATCAGGAGCGAAAAAAAATTTGATTGAGCCATGTCCGTCCGTCCGTCCGTCTGTCCGTCCGTCTGTCCGTTAACACGATAACTTGAGTAAATAATGAGATATCTTCACCAAATTCGGCATGCGTACTTATTTGGGTTCAGAATAGATTGGTATTGAAAATGGGTAAAATCGGACCATAACCACGCCCCCTTTTCGATATCGAAAATTTCGAAAAACGTATAAAACGGGTTAATTCAATATTAGAAGCAGATACAATGATATAATTTGCAGTATGTATTGATTTCGATGTTCTAAGACCGATTTTATCAAATTGTTTGAAAAGGGGCGTGGCACCGCCCACATATATTTGAAAAAATTTTCAAATTTTGACTCTCAATAACTTCAGAACAGCTTGTGTTAGTATAACGAAATTTTGTAGAGGGCATACTATTGTTGTGTTAAATTCAGCTATAGAAAATAAACGAAATCGCTTGGCGACCACGCCTACTTTATAAAAGTTATATTGAAAGGAGGTGGAAATATTGAAAAGTCCATATCTAATTAACTGTTACAGCTATAATAATATAATTTGGTACATACATCAATTTTCACATTATTTACATTATTTTAGCAAAATTTTGGTAAGTGGGCGTGGCACCGCCCACTTATGAGTCACGCAATTTTCAAATTTGACTGCTAATAACTTCAGAACGGTGTGAGATAGATTTACGAAATTAGGAACCAGGCATGTTGTGTTTATGTAGAGTACTACCACAGAAAATAAGAAAAATCGGTGAACGACCACGCCCACTTTTGGACTAAAGTTCTCAAAACGAGAGTTAGGATACCGGAATATGAATATCTGTTTAACTGATAAAGATATAATGCTAAAATTTAGTACACTCATTCACCTGATGATGTTATTAGTGATGTTTAAAGGTTTTTTGGTAATATTTTGGAAAATGGGCGTGGCACCGCCCACAAGTGAATAAACAAAATATCAACATTTCACTATTAACAAGCCACTGTGAAAGTATCATAAAGATCTGCAATGAAAACTGATCTTCAAATAGGGACAAACAACATAATAAAATCCGTGCCCACTTTTTTAAAATTATGAAAAGATTGATTAATGGACACATATATCCGTATATCAAAAATTTCACAAAATACGTTAAAAGTTATGGGCATGGCACGCCTTCTTTTCCAAAGTTATATACAGGACATGGTATAACCCTTGAATAGATCGATTGAGTAGTTTTGGCTCATGTAAGCGGTTAATGCTTTATAAGCAAGGGGCGTGGCTGCGCCCACCAAATTCGCTATTGTTTAGGCTGGGAATAGATTGGTTTTTAAAATGGGCGAAATCGGATGAAAGCCACGCCCCCTTTTTCTGAAAACTAACGCTGGGTATTTAATGTTCGGTTCACCCGAACTTAGACTTCCTTACTTGTTTTTTTTATTGTTTTCATAGGTTAATTTTGATGGAAAAATGAAAAATTTCTGAAAGTCCAAAACCTTCAAATTTTCAGGTAAGGCTTCAGAAAATAATTGTTAGCTTAGTTGTTGTTATCAAAACTAATTCATGTGGGTAATCGTTTGCGTGGGGTACCGAGCGCTAATACGCGTCGAAAATGTCGGGAGAGGTATCAAAAGACGCGTTCTCGTCTCAAGGGCGTGAATATAACTCCGCTCAACCAATATTTTCATTGTTTTGGAAAATATATGTGAAAAACTGAAAAATGACCCAGGTTTAGGGTGTACAGTGAAACCAAAACAAATAGTTCTGCCTTCTTAGGCGTTGGAATAATGATTGTCTTTATTCAAATAATTTTCTCTTATTTATACAAAATTATTCTAAGCATTTGCTTATACATATTTACTCTAATTCTTACATAGACTTATTTACTCTAAGTCTAACGCTATGCACATATGTATGTACATATATTCATATGTGCATAGCTCTGTGTTGATATATCTCAGTGCAGTCACCAACGTACACACAAACATATCTATAGCGGGACTGAGCAATGCAGTCGCATACATACATATATACATGTACTAAGCGTGGAGCTGGCAGTGATGCAGTCACACACATTCACACATATGTGACCAGCATATGCCCTGCCAACCATGATCCGATAAAAATCTGGAAAATCATTGAGTCGCGCTTACCAAAAAAGAGGATAAAAAAGTGGGTAATTTTGTTCAGAGAGGTTCACTTTTTACCCATGTTGAAAAGATTTTTGCGTGTAAGTGTGAGGCATAGTTTTAGGCACTTGTCGTTTTCCATACAAATTCTAAAAATTTGTGAATTTTTGGAATCAGAGTTTCACCATGGTTAGCCATGGTTGGTAGGGTGACGACTAATACAACTCCATCGCTTGTGCCGCTCATGTACTTTTGGGCAGCGTGAGAAACTCAACGTAATTAGAAATACGTTGACACAGCGGAATGTTTGGAAGTCGGCCTCCTTTCCCAAAAAAAAATTGTGAATAATATGAACGATTTTAAAGCTGTGATGTACTTAAGTGTTTTTTTTTTTCTTTGTACATTTCTACAATTATTTTATGAGCATAAATTGCATTTGACACTTAAAGATTTTTATTGTTTGCTGTTTGTTTACAGAATTTTTATGTTCTGTCTGGTTATTACTTATGTTACAATGTTTTTGGTTTGTTTATTTTATTTTCAAGTGGGTAATACAATAACTAATTGAAAATGTTTAGCATTTTTGACAAATGTTGGTTCATGTTTATGAAATAGTTTTACATATTTTAATAACTTGAGCCTTTTTGGGTACAATAAATGTTTATTTGTTTACAATGTTGAATTTGAGATTACATGAGTGTGTTTTTATGTTATTTTTGTGTTTTTCTTTTGTACACAATGACATGTAATTTTGCATATAAAATTCTTTTCGAATGTTTTTGTATTTGCTCAGAGAAAGAAAAAAAAAAACGCTAAATACTTATTCTATTAATTTTAGTCTAATTTTATGTACTACTAGCTGACCCGGCAGACGTTGTCCTGCCCAAACATTAACTTGTTTGCATTTAAAATATGTGAGTCGCCCTCCTAATTTCAGCTCCACATCTTTCTCTCCGTCCATCCTCTTCATATGCTTTTGTCTTTAATTGTCATCCATATACCTATCCCTTTCTCAATCTCAATCCCAAAAGGACTTAAAATTACTCCATTTTAAAACTCTCATGCAGACCTTTCATTTTAGACCCATTTGCTCACAAAAACCTTCTAGCTCCAATTTTGGTCCACGTTTTGGTTAATATCTAAAAACCTTCGTTTTATATGGGAAAATAGCTAAAACATCTTAAATCATTTGTCAACACCTTTCATTTGATTGAGTGCCCCTCCTGGTTGACATTTTGACCAATATCTCGAAAACGGGCCAGTATGAGAACACTTTATAACATTTTTAGGGACATCTCCAAAACCTTTCCAAATGCCTTTATTTTTTTATAACCATCTCGAGCGGATACAAAATCTACCTTCCAAATTTAGATATGTGTATTAGGTCCAGCCGTTCTCAAAATAGATGTTTCCATAAATGAAGCAAAGTCCAAATGAAACCTGTGGCCTTCCCCTTTCTTTTTATACCAATTTTGTGCGAATATTAGATTATCGAAATGAACCAAAGTCCGAATGAAAGCTGCCGTCTTTCCCTTTCTTTTGGTATCAATTGTGTGCGGATATTCCAAAGTTTACCCGAAACCACATATTGACCGATAACTCTGTTATCGATAAATATATCGAAGTGAACCAACGTCCAAATGAAAACGGTGTTCTTCCACTTCCCTTTGATACCAATTTTCTGCGAATAATCCAAAGTTTACGTAAAACTACATTTTGACCGATAATTCTGTTATCGACAAATATATCGAAATACAATTATGCGTGTTTCTATTCTGTACTCCAAAGAATTAGTGTGCAAAATTTCGTAAAGTTCGAGGCATTAGTTTAGACGTGAAAGAGTCACAAAAATTCAGTCACTCACACACTTACGTTTTTGTATGTATATTAGTAAGATATGTATGTATGTATATCAATGGACCAACGCGCATTAAATTTTGCATGTTCGATTGCAACACGAAGAGTAACATCAAAGCAAAACTTCAATTGACAATGGAAAATTCCAAAAAATTCGCATTTTTTACCGTGAAAAGCTTTGAAATAAAGAATTTTTCGTTCAATTAACTTTGTACCTATTCATGACTAACACCGCCATCTGGTGGTGAGTATATAATTTGGTTCAGGCGTTTTCGAGTTTTAGCGTTACAACTGAACACCATTTCATTTTTATATGCATACTAGCAGACCCGGCAGACGTTGTTCTGCCTGACCAGTGACTTCCCTAGAAATACATTTTCAAATATTTTTCTTTAACTTTTAACATTCCATTTATTGCAGTGCTTTAGGATATACAATGTTTCTGGCTTTAAAGTCTTTGGTATAAACAAATAAATTTTTTGGATGTCTAACTCAAAAAACGGATCTTTTGAACTCAATGGGTATGACAAAAACCATTATGCGCTGCTGAGCAGATGTATAGTTAGTACTTATTTAATTATATCCTATATCTACCTATAATACTCTGGATATGTACGAACGGCAATAACAAACAAAAAAAATTAAGTGCTTTGATTAAGATTTAAGAACGTTAAAATGTCACTAAAGCAAATACATTCAGGGATATAACGAATTGAAATATTACTTAGCTTGTGGTCCTGGAACTGCCCACTTTTCCAAAGAATTTACAAATGTAGAATATGTATGTCGTACCCAACGAAGATTTTAACGTATTGGAAAAGTTTAAAACAGATCAACCATAAACTTTAGACATTATTGAAGTACAAACAAAGCACTGAATGCAAAAAATGTGGGCGTGGCACGGCCCACATTTCCCAAATTATATAATTCTTGACCAAGGGACACACATATCCAAAAATCATTAGTTTAGACCAAAAATATTCAAAGTTATGATGATTTAAATTTTATATAGCCTGGGGGCGTGGCACAACAATCTTCTGAACCAATCTGGAAATTTAGAGAAGATCGACCATAAACTTTGAACTTATTGAAGTACAAACAAAACACAAAAAATGTGGGCGTGGGACCGCCCACTTTTCCCAAATTATATCCATCTTGACTAAAGGACACACATGTCCAAAAATCTTTAATTTAGACCTTATATGTTCAGAGTTATGAAGAATTTAAATTTTATATAGCCCGGGGGCGTGGCACCGCCTACTTTTCCAAAAATTGATATAGCCTGAATCGTACACAACAATTTTCTTAACCAATCTTGAAAGTTTAAAAGAGATCGACCATAAACTTTGGACATTATTGAAGTACAAACAAAACACAAAAAATGTGGGCGTAGCACCGCCCACTTTTCCAAAATTACATAAATCTTGACCAAATTACACACATATCCAAAAATCATAAATTTAGACCAAATATGTTCAGAGTTATGAAGAACTGTAGTTTTATATAGCCTGGGGGCGTGGCACCGCCCACTTTTCCAAAAATTAATATAGCCTATGCTTTAACCCATGATCTCAAGAATATACTGTGAAAATTTCATAAAAATCGGTTGAGTACTTTGGACGCCCATAAAGGACACACAGCCACACAGACACACATTCATTTTTATTTATAAGATAAGGCAATGTTTCACAATTTATAAGATAAGGCAATGTTTCAAGGTTATTTCACGACACGCATTCAGTTTTTTTAGGAGGTGACACCTAATTGAAAGAATTACCGTCAGTTAATATATTCAAACTTACCAAAACTGCGAACAGAATTGAAAAAAGAATAGCAAATCGACATAACCTAGTTTAACTTTTGTAATTAGTTTAACCATTCAGGCGTGATGCGATGACCAAGGGAAATAGGGATTCATTTTTATAAATAGATAAGGCAAGCAGCTCTATGAAAAAGCTTTCGTATAATAATTTTTTTCTTGAATTCAGATGAATCTAAAATTCACTCTAAGCGGACACAGTCATCAACACTTTTGATATGATAGCTATATTATATGAGCTTATTCTTGGGTCAGCCTTGGTCCACCTAATGGTCAATTTCTTGGAAACGGGTTCGCAGATGAACCTGAAAACTGTTCCTTGTGAAAACTCTCATCAACACCTTTAATTTGATACGCATATTGTTAAAATACATTCGGGGTCACCCCTGGTCCACATTTTGGTCAATATCTCAGGATTCCAGAAACTTTTTTAACTTTTTCTTTCTGAAGAACCTTCTCGGGGCACAAACAAATACAATAAAAAATAAATTAGTGAAATCGGTCCAGTCGTTCTCAATTGATGAGTTACTATACATTTTTTCCCTCCATTTTTATATATATAGATAAGGCAAACAGCTCTATGAAAAAGCTTTTGTATGATAATTTTTTTCCTGAATTCAGATGAATCCAAAATTCACTCTAAGCGGACACAGTCATCAACACTTTTGATATGATAGCTATATTATATGAGCTAATTCTTGGGTCCGCCTTGGTCCACCTAATGGTCAATATCTTGGAAACGGGTTGGCTGATGAACCTGAAAACTGTTCCTTGAGAAAACCCTCATCAACACCTTTAATTTGATATGCATATTGTTAAAATACATTCGGGGTATCTGGTCCACATTTCGGTCAATATCTCAGGATTCCAGAAACTTTTTTAACTTTTTATTTCTGAAGAACCTTCTCGGGGCACAAACCAATACAAAAAAAAAAGTTAGTGAAATCGGTCCAGCCGTTCTCAATTGATGAGTTACTATACATTTTTCAATTTCACAGTGAACACAATAACGGTTTTAATTTTGCGTTTGAAAGAACGTGCGCATAAGAAAAAATGTCACATAAAATTAATGGCGATGTATGTGAAAAATGACTTCCATTATTTTCCTGCTTTCCGACTTATTTTTATATTATACCAGGGTCACCCCTGGTCCTCATTTTTGGATATCTCGTAAGCGGGGTAGCATAGGGTCCTGAAAATCACCTCTTTTTTAAACACTCATTAACACCTTTTATTCGACACCCATATCGTATAAACACCTTCTAAGGTCACCCCTGGTCCACATTTTGGTAGATATCTCGGAAAACGGGTCGCATAGGGTCTTGAAAATCACCTCTTTTTTAAATATTCATCAATACCTTTTATTTGATACCCATATTGTAGAAAACCCGTCTGGGGTCACACCTGGTCCATATTTTGGGAAATACCTCGAATACGGGGTCTTATATGGGACTAATAACTACACTATGTTCAAGCGCTCGTCAACACCTTTCATTTGATACCCATATCGTACAAACACTTTCTGGAGTCACCTCTGGTCCACATTTGGGTCAATATCTCGGAAACGGGACCCAATATGGGACTCAAAACCACTCCATGTTAGAACGCTTATCAATACCTTTCAATTAATACTCATATCGTACAAACACTTTCTGGAGTCACCCCTGGTCCACATTTGGGTCAATATCTCGGAAACGGGACCCCATATGGGACTCAAAACCACTCCATGTTAGAACACTCATCAATAGCTTTCATTTGATACCCATATCGTACAAACACTTTCTGGAGTCACCCCTGGTCCACATTTTGTGGAATATCTCCAAAACCTTCCCGGTTTCTTATACTTTTGTTGGCCATAAACCATGTCGGGCTCAATCAAAAACTACGCGCAAAATTTCGTTTAATTCGGTCTTGCCGTTCTGGAGTTATAGCGTCAGTAAGGAAAATAGGCTCCATTTTTATATATAGATATCTACCTATAATACTCTGGATATGTATGAGCGGCAATAACAAACAAAAAAAATTAAGTGCTTTGATTAAGATTTAAGAACGTTAAAATGTCACTAAAGCAAATACATTCAGGGATATAACGAATTGAAATATTACTTAGCTTGTGGTCCTGGAACTGCCCACTTTTCGAAAGAATTTACAAATGTAGCCTATGTATGTCGTACCCAACGAAGATTTTAACGTATTGGAAAAGTTTAAAACAGATCAACCATAAACTTTGGACATTATTGAAGTACAAACAAAGCACTGAATACAAAAAATGTGGGCGTGGCACGGCCCACATTTCCCAAATTATATAATTCTTGACCAAGGGACACACATATCCAAAAATCATTAGTTTAGACCAAAAATATTCAAAGTTATGATGATTTAAATTTTATATAGTCTGGGGGCGTGGCACAACAATCTTCTGAACCAATCTGGAAATTTAGAGAAGATCGACCATAAACTTTGAACTTATTGAAGTACAAACAAAACACAAAAAATGTGGGCGTGGGAACGCCCACTTTTCCCAGATAATATCCATCTTGACTAAAGGACACACATATCTTTAATTAGACCTAATATGTTCAGAGTTATGAAGAATTTAAATTTTATATAACCTGGGGGCGTGGCACTGGCTACATTTCCAAAAATTCATATAGCCTGAATCGTACACAACAATTTTCTTAACCAATCTTGAAAGATTAAAAGAGTTCGACCATAAACTTTGGACATTATTAAAGTACAAACAAAACACAAAAAAGGAGCGTGGCACCGCCCACTTTTCCAAAATTACATAAATCTTGACCAAAGGACACACATATCCAGAAATCATTAATTTAGACCAAATATGTTCAGAGCTATGAAGAATTTAAATTTTATATAGCCTGGGGGCGTGGCACCGCCTACTTTTCCAAAAATTGATATAGCCTAAATCGTACACAACAATCTTCTGAACCAATCTTGACAGTTTAAAAGAGATCGACCATAAACTTTGGACATTATTGAAGTACAAACAAAACACAAAAAATGTGGGCGTGGCACCGCCCACTTTCCAAAATTATATACATCTTGACCAAAGGACACACATATCCAAAAATCTTTAATTTAGACCTAATATGTTCAGAGTTATGAAGAATTTAAATTTTATATAGCCTGGGGGCGTGGCACTGGCTACTTTTCCAAAAATTGATATAGCCTAAATCGTACACAACAATTTTCTTAACCAGTCTTGAAAGTTTAAAAGCGATGGACCATAAACTTTGGACATTATTGAAGTACAAACAAAACACAAAAAATGTGGGCGTGGCACCGCCCACTTTTCCAAAATTACATAAATCTTGACCAAAGGACACACATATCCAGAAATCATTAATTTAGACCAAATATGTTCAGAGTTATGAAGAATTGTAGTTTTATATAGCCTGGGGGCGTGGCACCGCCCACTTTTAAAAAAATTAATATAGCCTATGCTTTAACCCATGATCTCAAGAATATACTGTGAAAATTTCATAAAAATCGGTTGAGTACTTTGGACGCCCATAAAGGACACACAGACACACATTCATTTTTATTTATAAGATAAGGCAATGTTTCACAATTTATAAGATAAGGCAATGTTTCAAGGTTATTTCACGACACGCATTCAGTTTTTTTAGGAGGTGACACCTAAATGAAAGAATTACCGTCAGTTAATATATTCAAACTTACCAAAACTGCGAACAGAATTGAAAAAAGAATAGCAAATCGACATAACCTAGTTTAACTTTTGTAATTAGTTTATCCATTCAGGCGTGATGCGATGACCAAGGGAAATAGGGATTCATTTTTATAAATAGATAAGGCAAGCAGCTCTATGAAAAAGCTTTTGTATAATAATTTATATGAGCTTATTCTTGGGTCAGCCTTGGTCCACCTAATGGTCAATTTCTTGGAAACGGGTTCGCTGATGAACCTGAAAACTGTTCCTTGTGAAAACTCTCATCAGCACCTTTAATTTGATACTCATATTGTTAAAATACATTCGGGGTCACCCCTGGTCCACATTTTGGTCAATATCTCAGGATTCCAGAAACTTTTTTAACTTTTTCTTTCTGAAGAACCTTCTCGGGGCACAAACAAATACAATAAAAAAAAATTAGTGAAATCGGTCCAGTCGTTCTCAATTGATGAGTTACTATACATTTTTTCCCTCGATTTTTATATATATAGATATCTACCTATAATACTCTGGATATGTATGAGCGGCAATAACAAACAAAAAAAATTAAGTGCTTTGATTAAGATTTAAGAACGTTAAAATGTCACTAAAGCAAATACATTCAGGGATATAACGAATTGAAATATTACTTAGCTTGTGGTCCTGGAACTGCCCACTTTTCGAAAGAATTTACAAATGTAGCCTATGTATGTCGTACCCCACGAAGATTTCACGTAGTACTGAATACAAAAAATGTGGGCGTGGCACCGCCCACTTTTCCAAAATTTACCAATTACGAAGAACTGAAAAAAAACTTGAGTCAAATCTGTCCAGCCGTTCTCATTTTTTTCCTGTCATTTTTGATTTGATTAATATGAAATAAGAAATTAATAATATAATTATGTGATAATACTTACATGTATATATTTCAATTAAATATTTTTGAACAATGAAGCAATTGTAAAAATACGAATAACGGGCTTTCACAAAATGCGTTCACTACAAAATATGTATATGTACATATTTGATTTTTACTTATCCCTCAGCAACACGAAAACGTATGTACGTATGTATGTACATATGTATGTTAATTTTGTTTTTATTTAAAGCGTCATACATACGTACATATGTATGTATGTACGAAGGGAAGTACCGCTATCGAGCGCTCGCTTAACTTAAATCGATTCATTTGGTTGACAGCGAACAAACACACAAACAGCTTTTTTTAGAAAAGGTGCTCATATTGTTTAAACAAATTTGGTTAAATATTATATGAATCAACTATTTTTTTTTGATGCAGAACGAAAGTAAATATTTCAAAGTTTAACTTCAAGTAAGTTTCATTCTAATCGGTGGATCCGTTTATGATTTGTGGCTGTGTAAACAAAAAAATTTATGGTTTTTTACCGATTTCCACTCCCCCTTGAGATATAATATATCCTATCTTTCAAGTTGGATCAAACTGTAGATGCTGTGCAAATTTCATTAAAATCGGTTGAGTAGTTTAGGAGCTCACCGTGATCGAACATGTCACACGTGATTTTTATATATTAAGATATAGAATATATATAGATATAGATTGCTGTACTAATGTAAACAGCAAAAAAGGCAATTATGTACAGCGTGTGTGTGTGTTGATGTGCACCATCTAGCGTCATCTGACGTTCTGGCCATCTACAGCGCAGTAGTGAAGATAAACATAGACGACAAAGACAACAACCAATATTCGCATAAATAGATCCAATTTTATCATGCATAGCAATTGTATCATACATAGCAACAAGGGCGGATTTAGGGGTGGGGCACGGGGGCACGTGCCCCCCCAGACGGGTTTTTTTGTACTGTTAATACTCCATCACAGAGCATTTTTAGTCGAAAAAGACTACAAATAATTGAAATTAGCAACATTTTCGGAATCGTGCCCCCAGACGGTATTTTTGTACACTAGGTATGGAAATTCCATTAAATAGATGAAGAATCACTGAATTTTCGAAATCTATTGCATATTGGTTCAGATATACATATATAAAACTCTGTGTAACGCAAACATCAAACTACATATTTTGATTATTCGTTTGGTTTGTACTGTGTGGATGCCTTGGTGCATGTGTAGGTACCCACCAAAAATTTCATTTCTTTTAGTTAGAAACCTTACATCGCTTGATTATACGGCTTACATAACTTAACCCTATTCATCAAAAATGAAATGGGTTTATAAAGCTTTTTACAATGACATTTTCATACAAATTTTGAATTATAACAGCTTATTAAAATATATATGTATAATATATAATATATATGTATATATATGTATAAGAGGGTTAGGCTACGTTCAATTAAGGCCATAAACTCCATTTAAAAGGGGATTTTTTTTGTTAATTCATATTGTTGTTGTCAATAAACTCGAGTTTATGGCTCAACGTGAACGTAATATAAGGCCTTCAATTTGTCACGAATTCCGTTGTATGCAAAATAACTTATAAAATACATTTTTTTCTTTACTTATGTCATTAAGTAAGTCTTAAATGAAGATTAATTAGAAGAATCTCTCTCTGTGAGACAACCTTACGCACAAGGCCTGATAGAACATGTAAGTTAGGCAATATTATAAAAAGAAAAGTGAATATAATGAACTTATTATAAGAATTGTTGTAAGGCCATAGAGGAACTAGGATAAACTTATTATAATGTGATGCAGCCGTATACCTTATTCCTTATAATCCCTTATACGAATTTTTGTGGGTATTGGCAATATTTGTTAACGGCTCATGCGACATCTGACTGAAACAACGGTTTGTGTATGAGGTTTGCTAAGTTTGCCCACAAGAACTCTTAAGGTTTTAAATTGCAACTATTTTTTGCAATGCTAAAAAATTTCAAATCGAGTCTACGCGACCTCCGCACGATGGGACATTTTGGAAAAACTTGCCTCAATTATTATTATTATTATTATTAACTTGCCTCAAAGTCAAATTTTTAGGGAACTTTTTAGAATCCATTTTCATACAAAGTTTTTCGAGCGTAAAACGCAGCATAATTTTGGTAAATGGTCAAAAACGAGTTGTCAAAGTTTAGTTGTGAAGTTTTTTGCAAAATTAATTTTTTTTTTTGGATTTCTGTAGTTTACTATGAATAACACTTCTTTATAAGGTTCCTCATATGTAGACATATACATATGAAAGGCTGGGGTAGTTAAATGAAAAACGTATATTTAAAGTAAAAGTGTAAAAAAATATTGTATCTACAGTAAAAGTCAGACAAATTGCTTTTTTCATTTAAAGTCGGAAATATGGTTGGAAAAATGAAACATATCTCTTACTTTTAATGAAAAAACGATTAGCCTGACTTTTACTGTACAATCTTTATTTATGTGATTGTATCAAACATTTTATAAGGTTTGCTTCACTTGCATTAAACATATTTTTTACTTTTACTCCCAACCTTTCATACATATATACGTATTTCGACTCATTTATTAACCTTAATTTTAGTTACATATCTCCCATTTTGTAAAGCATAAAAAGGGCTACTGCCACGCCTATTTCCGAAGGGTTGATCATCGCGAAATCGTTTGAGCAAATATTCATAGCAATAGCTATAACACTCTACTGAAAAAAAAATTCCAAACGACAATTTTTTGGCACCATGCATAATGCTTTACATAAATATACTCTTTTGATTTGCGAAAAATGTATTTTTGAGTCAAGTTTTATTAAGAATTCCCATAGTGCGATGCATAAAAATTCATATGAATTTGTACCGCAACACCTACTACCTTTGTGCCGCAGGTGTGCTTTATTTTCTTATTTTATTGCGCTACAAGTTAACAAAAGTGATTAATTATTCGATTGGTCAAATAGTCCATGAAAAGTTGTGAAAAGTGATTATTGTTAGTGCTATCGTGTTTAAGTGATTTTGTTAAAAAAATGAGTGCCAGAAAAAGACAACAAAACTTAAGCGCGTTCTTCCATCCGAAGAAGCAAAGGTGTAATGATGTACTTCCTGATAAAGTGAGCGGTGTCCAATTACATTCCGCGGAGCCGGCGAGTACATCAGTGGCAACAGCCTCAACGAGCAATGCACTACAGGAACGGGATGTAGGTGAGTAGTGTAATCCTTGTGGGTTTAGAAATTTTGTTTAGTTAAAAGTTGGATTGTATGGGAGGTACCACGCCACTTTTTGGTTAACCACCAGTTTTATGGGTGAGAATGGTGCTGTCATCCTATAACTTTATACCAATTCTTATGTTCCTACTTTAAGCATTTTTAAAGAACAAATTGAGAAATTCCAAAACGGTTTGAAAATTTTAAAAGCTAATAAAATTTTCTGTAAGCCATGCTTACAAAACTTTTCGCTAGGCCCTGTGGCTCGAAGATAATGAGCAATCAACACGGATTTTTACCTTTTTTTGAAAAATGTAAAAAATGTGTATTTTGCAGGAAAGGATATCGAAAACTTTTAATTTTGTTCCAGATATTTTTTTTCTCTGTAAGCTCTGTTTTATTACAAAACAAATGAGCTTTAATCCAAGAAAATCGATGGATTATTACAAAAGTTTTTAATGGTTTTGGAATTGCTCAATTTATTCCTGAGCTATACATGATTAGGTGGAGCTAGGGTCGGCGCATAGGCGCAGATAAATGTTTGTTGAAAAACCTCGCCTTGATGCGGATCGCAGCGAGATGCTCGTCCACAGGGGTGAACGCTAGTAGTCTTACACCACGCGATTTGCTGTGTGTCTGGCCACTGTAGTATACGTCACAAGGTTCGATGGTCGTCTTTCCTTGTCCCGTCCATCGTATTTCCTGCAGAGCGGTGATGTCAGCCTTTGCGTTCGTGAGGACATCAACCAGTCGGGCAGCGGATCCTTCCCCGGAAAGGGGTTTTGGTTTCATTGGTGTTGGTTTTTACGTGGCTGGTCCCAAACCCAGTGCACAACCCTTTTTCGGGGCTTTGAAGTAAATTTACAAATTTATATAGCGAGCCGCTTGATCCAAGACAGACGCCCGCTTGCAACCGCACCTCCTGGTGTACAGACGCTGCGAAAAAGACCTCGGTGAGGCCTTAAACCAAATACGTCAGAGTGGCCCCACCGGGGCTCCCTCTCTTTCTGCCGCGAGCCTAGGAAGCCCACGTTGCCCAGAGTGTACGAAAGAGGACGCAAGAGTCGGGATTGAGCAAGTTCACTCAGCAACCACACCCAAATTATTTTTTTTGTTTGGCCGAGTCTAATGAACACGATATTAAAATAATGTGTTTTTGAAGCCTTAGTGGACTTTTTTGCGAACTTGGTATAAGCCGTTAGATAAAACTTTAACTAAAAATCGGCACAGATTACCGTTATCACATGTTATTTTAGGTTGAAACGCACCATTGTACTATATGCCAAGATTTAAGTTTCTCTCCTTTTTATAAATTACGTACAATTTTGCTGCATTGTCTAATCCATTTATGATTTTAGGTTCTCTACTCGGCAGGCAAGGCGGGCTTTCTGATGAGGAACGGTACCAGTGGTTGAAGTATACCTGGCAATCTACTGCAGAATTTAAGTTTCCACTGAAGAGAGAGGGAAAAAAGAACGGTCTTTTCAAAAAAGCTGCTTAAGGGACCATGAATGGCTAGCATATAGTAAAATTGCTGGCGGCGGATTATGCAAAGTGTGTGTGCTCTTTGGTCGACGTGAAGCGGGTACAAATGATGTGAAGCTGGGAAGACTGGTGTCGGAACCACTAGTAAAATATAAAAAGGCAATTGAGACGATCGCACACCATGAGAACGCGAATTACCACAAAGCGAACATGGTATCATCCCAAAATTTTTTGATGGTGATGGAGGGAAAATCGTTAGATATAGTTGACCAAATGAGATCCCAGGAAAGGGAAATAATCGTAAAAAACTGATTCCCATTATAAAGACAGTGATATTTTGTGGTAGGCAAAACATACCTTTGAGAGGTCACAGAGATGACGGCGAATTAGACTTGCAAAGCTCTTCTAAACATGGGGAAGGAAACTTTAGAGCTTTGCTCAAATTTCGAATCGATGCTGGGGATGAAATACTTAAGGAACATATAAGACATAGCGCTAAAAATGCTTCGTATATAAGTAAGTCAACACAAAATGACTTAATTGAATGCTGTGGCGAGTTGATCAGCAATAAAATAGTGACCAAAATTAAAAAATCCAAATATTTTACCATTATGGCTGATGAGACCACAGATGTTTCCGTTTGTGAACAGTTATCAATTTGTATTCGCTATTTCGATGTGGATGAAATCTAAATAAAGGAAGATTTTCTTATGTTCATTGAAGTTGTCGAAACCACTGGTGAAAGCATTGCACAAACTATTCTGAATGCATTAGAAAAGCATGACCTTGACATTAAAATGTGCCGTGGTCAAGTTTATGATGGAGGAGCAAACATGAGCAGCAAACTAAAAGGTGTTCAGGCACGTATATTAAATGTTCAGCCCTTAGCCTTTTTTACCCACTGCGCAAGCCACCGGCTTAACTTGGCTATTAGCTCAGCCTGCACCGTACCCAGTGTAAGAAATGCAGTAGGGGTTATAGCAAGTACTGCCACTTTCTTCCATCTTCTTAGAGAAGAAATACAATCTAATCTGCCACAAGACAAACAAAATATGTTAAAAAAAATGTGTGAGACAAGATGGGTTGAGAGGCATGAAGCGGTTTTGACCTTTATGGACGTGTTGCCATGTCTCCCTCCAATATTACAAAAAATGGCTGATCAGCAATATGGGAGCAGAACAAATCCTGTACTGCCATTTTCTTTGCTGCAATCCATAACTTCGTCAGAATTTCTAATAAGCTTGGTGATCCTATCAGATATTTTAGGAATAACCCTATCCTTATCTCGATCGCTTCAAGCCAAAGATATTGACATACTTTCTGCAGTTCAGCTTATTACTACAACCAGAGCAAGTTTGCAGAGGCAGCGTGAATCTAGCAATGACACATTTAAAAAACTGTTCGACCCGGCTGAGGCCATTGCAAATAAACTTGGTACAGAAATCACAGTCCGTAGAACCACCGGTCGTCAAATCAATCGATCAAACATTCAGACTGAATCAGTTGAAGAATATTACCGACTTTCAGTTTATATTCCATTTCTAGACTTCATGATGAGTGAAATGTCAACCAGGTTCCCTAGCGCTCCTCTACAAAGAATCGAACATTTACAAAAGTTGCTGTCGCATAACTTTAACGACGAAGATTTAGATAATGTTTTGCAAGGTGCTGAAGTTTATAAAGAGGATCTTCCTTGTTTTTTAGCTTTAAAGGGAGAGCTAAAAATTTGGCAACAGATGACTGAAAATATACCAGAAACTCCAGCAGATGCCTACAAACGAGCCACGATGCTGCCAAATATTATAACCCTTTGTCAATTGCTGTGCACGTTTCCAGTGACAACCAGCACTGCCGAGCGATCTTTTTCTACCTTACGCCGATTAAAATCATATCTTCGAAACAGCATGACAGAAGAGCGTTTGAATGGATTGGCTTTAATGCATATCCATGGAGATATTGCGGCACAACTGGAGGCCGATGAAGTTTTGGACGTTTTCACCAGGAAACACAGAAGAAAACTGTCTTTATTAAACATGTAATCATGGATGGAATATAATAAAACTGCTATTACTAAACAGAAATGCTGTTTTTTATTATTTTGACTTTGATGTAAGTTCTTAATATCCGTGTACTTGTGAAGATAAAATAAGCATATTTCAGTTGTTGATTTTTTTGAATGTTGGGCGTTCGTGCCCCCCCACAAAAAAAAATCCTGGATCCGCCCTTGCATAGCAATTGTATCATACATAGCCACAAAATATAACAGCCAAATTAATAAAATTGTATGGGAGGTACCACGCCCCCCTAATATTTTGTTTTGATTTTAATACATGACCTGCGCGTGGTAATAACAAAGAAACCCTCCAAAGGATGTATATAATTTGGTTCAGCCGTTTTCGAGTTTTAGCGTGACAACTGAACACTATTTCATTTTTATATATATATGTAGATGATTTTCTTCTTTTCATTACTTAAAGTGGAATTATTTATTTTATCAATATTTTCTACTCTATAGGGAATTAAACTGTAGTTTTTTTTCTTATCAATATCTGCTACTCTAATGGGCCCCTTATACCTATTCTCTAGCTTATGACCTGCTTCATTTTTTACTAATACTATGTCTCCTATATTTATCTCCTTATATTGTACTTTCCTATCATAACTAATTTTCTGCTTTTCCTTAGCTTCTTTTACTAATTTATAAGCTATTTGTTGAGCTACTTGTAGCCTATATTTGATTTCTTTGTCATATGCCTCATAGTTATATAATGGGCTGGCTGTATTATATTATTAGTAGGAATTCGTAAGTCTGAGGTTTTTTACCAAAAATCAATTCAAAAGGGCAATAACCGTGTACTGTAGATGGTGTTGTATTATAACAATACGCAAAATATTTAAGATATTCGTCCCAATTGTCTTTGTCAATGGATATATAGGAACGCATATATTCATTGAGTGTTCGATGGTTTCGCTCCACCGTGCCTAACGTTTGGTGATGATAAGGTGTTGAAGTTTTATGTTCGATTTTGAGAAGTTTACACAATTCCTCAAACACGCTATTTTTATATTCGGATCCCATATCCGTCATGATGGTTTTCATACATCCATATATCAGGATAAAGTTTTCGAATATAGCTTTGGCAACTACATTTGCGTGCTTGCTTGGCATTGGTATCGCATTCAAATACTTAGTTAGGTTACATATACTAGTCACCGCATATTCATTGTCATTTATTGACCTTGGGAGAGGTCTTATGGTATCTATTTGTACTGTATCGAACGCTTCTGTTGGCGTTTCTGTAATGGTCAGAGGCTCCATTAGATTTCTATGTATTTTATTTTTATTACACTCATCGCATTTCTTAATATATTTTCTTATGTAATTTTTCATATTTTTCCAGTAGTATGTTTGTCTGATTTTATTTAATCAAAAACAGGATCGTCGTGATACTTTTGAAGAATCTTTTTAATATTTTCTTTTTCTGTCACATGCATAACCTCCGGAGTCAATGCAATTGTTAAATTTTTGAGAACTTTGGTACCAATTTCTTTAAATTCATTTACTCGAGTATAATTATATTTAAACAATTTGTCTCCTAAGGACAACTGTATTTTTCTAATCCCTAAATTGCTGGCTTCTCTGCTGAGCCTGGTAAAGAATTGACCTAAATCAACCTTCGGCTCAACAATTAGGTCGCTAGTATTTATTTCATTACAATTTTTTTTCCTTTTTTGAAAAATAATTTCGGTGGATCGAAAACGAGCTGGGCTAGCTTTTTAACTCCGTATTTATATAGCGCTTCATATATTATTGGGTTCTCTTTGTGACTTACGATTTCTTAATTTTTAATACTACTGGTAGGCTTTTTAGTTTCCGATCTTGCCGTAACTTTTAAAATCTTACAAGCCTGTACTGACATATCTTTTAGGTCTTTGATATCTATGCGCGAGAGTGCGTCTGCTACGTAATTTTCTTTTCCATCTATGTACTCCACTGGAAAGGCATATTCTGCCAATTCTAGTCTGATTCTAGTTAGTTTAGATCAGGGTACGAAAATAAACAGTACAAAATACTGTACATTTGCCCATCGTGTATCATGTCATTTTGGTTTTGTACATTTTGTTACATTTTCCAAAAGTTTGCTTTTTGTTTGTGACAATTCCAACAAATATTTATTTGTACCCACAAACGTTTCAAATTGAAACTTGAACTCGAAAAAGAAAAAAATTTTTTTGAAACAAAATTTTGTATTTCATAATTAACTCAAAAATGCCGCGACCGAAAAATAGTATACTGCGCAAACTCTTCGATTTTGATAATGACAAAGCCATATGCAAGTTCGAAAACTGCTGTGGCTAAAGCTTCAAAATATACCAAGACTATTTGGTAAAAAAAGTAATGGCAGAGATGGTGGCGGGGAGGTCAAAATAACTAAAATCGTTAGCAGAAAAAAAATAGGAAATGCCATGGTAGAATTATTTACAAAAACGGGAGGCCTTTAAGAATGGATGGTTGCAACCGCGGCCTATTACCCTCAAGCAAGCCTGGCAGCGTCGCCCAGCGGGCGAAGTTTTCGTCATCACTATACTCGCACCTGCTTCGTACGACCACTCTCTGCCGAAACTGCCCATCCCTGCTCTCAAGGGATGCCTCCACTTTAAATACATACGCATGCTGAGCTTTACTAAGCGTTATAAGTACGGCCATGAGCAAAAAGATAAGTCCCTATGTCAATTTGCTGTTATAATCACTACAAATGCATAAGTACATAAAAAATTGTTTAGTTTTGTTTTCTGATTTGTCTGTAATTTTCAAAAAAAGTATTTTATAATTGAAAAGTGGACTGAGCCGTTGGGTTTTGTTTTGTTTTGAATTATGAAAGTAAGAAACAAAACGAAATAGTACTGTACAATATAGTTTATTTTCGCACACTGGTTTAGATGATGCATTTTTCATCGAAAATAAAAATGTTAAAGGTGTATGATCAGTTTTTACTGTAAATCGTCTGCCATAAACGTATGGTCGGAAATTCCTTTTTTATTGTAGCTTTATTTGTTTCACCTTTTGTGAAAGATCTTGAAGCATAGGCAATTGGCAACTGTTTTCCTTCATATTCTTGACCCAAGACTGCTCCGCAAGCAAATCCACTTGCGTCTGTCGTTATACAAAATTCTCTAGTGAAATCGGGATATTGTAGTATACTAGGGCTAATAAGTGCATTTTTTAAGTATTCAAAAGATTTTTCGCAATCTTTTGTCCAATCAAAAATCACATTTTTCTTGCAGAGTCTTGTTAGTATTCTGGAATATTCTGCAAAATTTGGAATAAATCTTCTATATCTAGTAATTGCAAAATGCGACAAATCTTTTTGCTTCATCTGCATTTTTAGGCGTAGGGTAGTTTTGAACAGTATTAATTTGGATGGATCTTTTAAAATACCAGCACTAGTGCATTTATGTCCAAGATACGTTACTTCTTGGCTGAAAAATAAGCATTTATCTAGGTGCAATTTTAAATTATATTTTCTACATGTTGCGAAGACATCTCTCAGGTTTTTTATCATATGGTTTTCTGAACACCCTAATACGACTAAATCATCCATATACAAAAATGCTTGTGAAAATTTGGAATAAATCTTCTATATCTAGTAATTGCAAAATGCGACAAATCTTTTTGCTTCATCTGCATTTTTAGGCGTAGGGTAGTTTTGAACAGTATTAATTTGGATGGATCTTTTAAAATACCAGCACTAGTGCATTTATGTCCAAGATACGTTACTTCTTGGCTGAAAAATAAGCATTTATCTAGGTGCAATTTTAAATTATATTTTCTACATGTTGCGAAGACATCTCTCAGGTTTTTTATCATATGGTTTTCTGAACACCCTAATACGACTAAATCATCCATATACAAAAATGCTTGTGATGGTTTCAAACCTGCAAAAGCTAAAGTCATCATTCTTTGGAATGAGTTTGGTGCTACCTTAAGACCATAAGGCAATCTTTTAAAGCGATATGTGCCGTTATCAGCTGTAAATGACGTAATGTCTCTTGATTTTGGGCATAATTCTATCTTGTGAAATCCAGACATTATTAGGTGAATTCTGTAAGCTGTCTCTAGTCACTAATAGAGACATTTTGTGGTCAATTTCAATTTTGAGACAATCTGGTATTCAGTAAGCTGTCTCACATCTCAAGTCACAAAAAAAAAAAAACTTATTTGTCAGCTGGTTGTAGGCAGGTCACAAACAAGAAAATGTAAAAAATTTAAGTTTGAAATCATTAAAAGTTTAAAAAAATAATAATTGATTAACATAAAAAATAAAATATAAATTATTCTCGATCTCGGGTTTGAACCTGCGGCACATTCCTACCCCGAGACACTTACTACCTAGGCTATTGAAATATTTATATGGGCACTGTCAAATGCTGTACTTAAGATTTATGTATGCTTATCTGTTTCCACCACATACCAATGGTGGAATTTTTGTGATTTTCTCTTACAGAATACCGGAATCATTGAAAGTCACAAAAATTGTCTCTAATGGAAAATTTCAAATTTAGTGACTTGAGATGAGACAGACTTACAGAATACAGCTATAAATCTAAACATGAAAAATATTTAGCTCTACCTAGTTGGTCTAGATTCTAGAATATCGTCTATTCTTGGTAACGGAAATTTGGCTGCCGTTAATTTTTTAGTTACCTGTCTGTAATCAATAACTAATCTCCACCTTTTTTCTTTATTACCGGGGACAGATTTCTTGGGAACTAAGAGAATTGGACTATGATGAAGGTTCTTTTATATCTTGAATTAATTTAGTGACTTGTTTGCTAATTTCGCCTCTATGTGCTTCTGGAAGTCTATAGTTTTTTATATAAACAGGACTATCATCCTCCATATGTAATTTTTGTTTGTAAAAATTGTTAGATGTAATCGGTTCTGATTCTAATGAAAATATGTCGAGAAATTCTGAGCATAACGCGTTGAGCGATTGCACTATGGTTCAAAATCGAATTATTGAGGAATTTAACCCAATTATCGACTTTTGATTTTATCAAAAAAAATAGGTAACTTTTATTACACATTACTGTAGTAAATAAAAAATAAAAAAAATAATGGCAGCTGGCTCACACTTGTTTGTCAGAAAGCTTTCAAAGTCTTGGTTTTGATTTTTGTATTCGTAAAAAAGATTTGACTCTAATTATATAAAAATCTCAAGTAGTGATAAAAAGCTAACGAATTTGAATAAAGTGTGTTTATAAAATGGAAAATAATAATGAAGATATGTAAAATCGAGAACAATAAACTTTTTTCTAAAACAATAATAATCGTTTGTATATTTTTGAGTTTAAAAAAGCCGTGTTGTGTTTTGATTTTTGTGAGTTTTTCTATGTTAAATAGAATATAAATAAGTTTGTTCAATACAAATTATATATGTAGTTAACGCTAATAGTGTCCTCTTTAATGCAAATGTTGTTTTATCTGCTCGAGTTTGCACGCGAGGCTACAATTTCACTTTTTTCAGAGCAAAGTGTAGTCAAAAATGGCGAAATTTTCAAAGTTTGGATTGATAATCAAAAAGATATTGTTGCGTTTTTCGATTGGGTTGTTGGAAGAATGAAAAATAGCTATGGGGTAGAAGAAATGGAATCAATAAAAAACAAGGTTAAAAATTAATTAAAATTAAATTAATTAAAAAGTAATTTCATTTCATATGGAGATGTTCCTTATGGAGAGTCGCACTTTTAGGTTTTGATTTTGTGTTTTTTCGAGTTCAATAAATGCTGTTTATATCGAAATATATAAAAAACTATCCTGTTTGAAATTCAATTTAAATTTAAAGTTTCCACTTTGTATGGCGGGCTACGCCCATTTTTGCCACAATTTTGAACCATAGTGGATTGGTTAGCGAATGGTGGAAAATTTTTATTCAATCTTTCTAACTTTTCTTTACTCTTAATATCATTTTTTAAGTTTTCATTCTTTATGACTGTGTAATTGTCTAAGTTTTCATACTATAATATTTGATTAATGCATTATTATTTGTTGTATTTATAATTCTTACAAATGAATGATGGGAATATTCTATGGTGTTTGCAATACAAATTCCTTTTTCTATTTCTTGTTGTGGTATTAATAAATCGGGATTTTGATTTACTATGTATATTTGTCTAATGACTTCCGGTCTAGCGGGTACTGTAATGCTATTGCTAGACGGTTTATTTGTCATCTCAATGACTATATTGTCGTTGTAGTCATTTGGGCGTAATATTAGATTGTCTCCATTTTTATTATATTCCAAAATGCAATTGTATTTTTTTTATAAAATCGAGTCCTAAAAATCCATCATGTGGGATTGGGCAATTATCTTCAACTATGTGGAATTTGTGCTTAATTAGGAGATAATCATCTTTTAAATCTGCTTTAACTGTTCCTAATATAGTTGCTATGCCTTGACCAATGCCTTTTAAATCTGTTGTACGAGAAGTATTAATGGTGATATTACTATCAATTTGACCTTTTTTAATAATAGAGATATCTGCTCCTGTGTCTATTAGGAGAGTTGCAAAAGAGTTATTCAGAGTTGTTCTGGAAGATATGTAGCTGTTTAGATGTAAATTAAATGTATATATTAGTTTATCTTTTGTTGGAGTGGAGCTGGTTGGTTTTCCTGTTGGTTGCAATTGCGTACATTGCGTGTGTTATTCTGATTGGTTCGGCTTTGATTTCCAAAAGTTCTATTCCGATTTTGGAAATTATTATTCATTCATTCATTCATTTTTATTCAGTATTATCTTATTAAAATTTAGAAATTAACAATTAGTACATTAGTGAACATACAATAAAGTAAAGTAGATACAATAAGATAATAGCTAATGACGTTGAGTGTTCAAAATAAGAACAGTGATAACGTCATTTCTTATAAATATTACAATGGAAGTTTAAAATATGTGGGGTGCAAACAAACATCATTTAAACGGAAATACAAAATTTTCAAAGTTACATATTGATGATCAATAAATTATTAAAATATAAGTATATAAATAAATAGAAAATAAATATAAAATAAATAGAAAGAAGGACATCGGTTCATTATATAACAACAGTTGAACTAATAAATTAAAATAAAAAAGCAATAAGAAAATATGTTGCCAAATAACCAAAATATCAAAAACAAACAGAAAAAAAGATACATCGCTACATTTCATAGCAAGCAACTTAAAAATGAGAAAATTAAAAAATTAAAAAATGTGAAAATTAAAAAGGTAAAAAGCAGTAAGAACTAAAAAAGAAAATAGGTTGCAAAGTTTTTAAGTAGAAGGCCGATTATGTGATAGGCCGTAACAGAACTTCAATATCGTCATGGTTCAATCCAAGAAGCCATAATTTTACTAGCTTTAGGAAGACGCTAATTCTTCGAATCTTTTGTATATCTTCGGGAAGCTTATTGAAAATCATACATGATACTATGGTATAGAAGTTTCGATACAGAGTTGTGCGTGAGGCAGGAACAGCAACATTTGAATTAGAATTGCTTCTTAGCATGAGAGAAGTGTATATTGGACTTCGTAAATAACCACTTCTCATAAAAAAATTTTTAGAACTTTAAAGTAGTACAAGTGTCTTACAGGTAGAATATTTAATATTCGAAAGAGATTCATAGAGTGCGTTAAACGGCTAGCATTACAAACTCTACGTATAAGACACTTCTGCAACATTAAGAGTGGTCGAATTTTACTAGAATATGCACTGCCCCAGCAACATATGCCATATTGAAGTTTAGACTGTACAAGTCCATAGTACATCATTTTCAGTACACTGGTTGCACATAGTTTTCGAAGGCGATAAAAAGAGCGAACAAGTGCTAGCAAATAAACTTTCATGGCAGAGATATGCGAAGACCAGCTTAGGTTGCTATCGACTATAACACCCAGATATCTAAAATTATGGACAACTTCGACGATGAAACATATCGCGTCGCAGTTTAATTCCGGAAAATAGTTAACTTGAGACTCGTTTCCAATACAATTATTAGTACATAATTTGTGCCGCAAGCAGCTTGCAGAGTGAAAAACAATATCACCACTTGCTACTTCCTTACCACCAAGACTGAAATACATTAGTTTAGTTTTATTGCTCACAATAAGCTTATGAGAGGCGAACCATTCTCTTAGGAGGCTCACATCTTGATTTATGTCCATAAAAAGATTAAAAGCATTGTTTGATCTACATATATGCGATTGCCAAGTCGTCGGCAAATGCTGTGACTCTTCCTACAAAGGGCATAGAAAAAAGAGAGTTGATATAAATTAGAAATAGAATTGGACCTAGGACTGCACCCTGCGGGACTCCCAAATCAATTAGTCTAGGTGCGCTTAGATTATTGTTTACTTTCACCCTTTGACTTCTTAAACTTAGATATGATTCAAACCAATCTAGAACATTTCCACGGAAACCAGCCGAGTGCAATTTACTTAAAAGAATATTATGGTCGACCATGTCAAAAGCTTTTGTAATATCAACAAAAAGACTAGCACAAGTACCTTTTTCATCCATTGTTTTATAAATAAACGAGCATAAGTTAAGAAGAGCATCTTCTGTAGACACCCCTGACCGGAATCCGTATTGCATTGGACTAAAAAACTTAATTTTATCCAAATATTGCAAGACTCTGCATTTCACAGTTTTCTCAAAAACCTTAGAGATTGATGGCAGGAGAGAAATAGGTCTGTAGTTATTTTTATCTTTCTTATTCCCTTTCTTATATAGTGGTATGACAATAGCACATTTTAGATCGTCTGGAAACACTCCTGTGACTACACTTAAATTAAATAAATGCTTTAAAAGGTCAACAACATAGAAGGCAATGTTTTTTAAAGTACGGTTTGAGATACCATCATTCCCAGATGAACCAGTATTTTTTAAAGAATTTATTAAACTCAAAATCTCGGACCCAGAAATTGGTTCAAAAAAGAAACTACAACCTGGAGAAGTAATTACAGAGTAAATTAAGCGGTTGTTGCAAGTGCAGCTGATATTACTATTACATGGAGCGGATTCTTTTCCATTTGTAACAAAAAAATCATTGAGATGATTAGCAACGTCCAATGGGTGAGAAACAAGTTCGCCGTCGATATCCAGAACAAACGAATTCGATTGCTCTACCTTATTACGATTTAGAACCACATTCCATTCCTTCTTCACGTCACCCTTCGCAGCTAAAAATCTATTCTTATAAAAACTATCATGCTTAGAGCGACATTCTTTGTTAATACTGCATGTGAGATGTTTTACACGCTTTCGGAGGCGAGTGTTTGTTGGATGCCTGCGACATTTCACGCGTAGTTTATTTTTGAGTTTAATTTTCTTAAGTAGATCCCGATTGATCCATGGCTTGAGAATAGTCTCCGAACGTTTAGGTGAAGTAACAGAGGTAGATTTAGATATGTGAGATTGAAGCGTAGTCAAAAATAACTTGTAAGCTTTACTCACATCCTTTTCAGCATAAACGGGTTCCCATTTTTCATAACAAAGTGAATTATAAAGAGCACTAAAGTTTATTTTCTGAAAGACTGTTGGACTCTTTTTCTTAAAATTACGCACATTATTTAAACAACTGATTTTCAATCCAGTCATACAATGGTCAGAAACTCCAAGATCAAAGTTTAAACCAGCAGATGGGCTAAGTGTATTACTGTCGAAGCGGCCATATATATGGTCTATAATAGTTCCAGAAATTGGCCGTGTTATACAATTTATATAAGATGTCAAGCCATGACTGGCCAACAGCTCAAGGTGGTTATCTAATGCAGCGTTAGCACTTAACAAATCCATTTTGAAATCTCCTATTACAATTAGATTCGCTGAGGTTTCCTTATCCAAAACAGAAGAAAATTCTTCATAAAATATCTGTAACGATTTAGAGTGAAGTCTATATACACACACTAAGCTGACTACTTCCTTATTAATATTAAAATTAAGTTTTAAAATATCCGCACTTGTTAGGCAAAAGCTAGTACTTTGTCTATTACGCGTAGAATTATTGTAATATCTACGATTTTGATTTCCTCTGTAACAGTCACTTCGGTAGCTTCTTCGAAAACTACCATGATAATTATTTTGTGTGCGAGTTAAATGCAACACCGAATTTGGATTACCGGTTACTTCAGTACAGCTATTGGTGAACTTAGAAATGGCTTCGTTCATAGAGGTGAACGTACCAGCTGGCATAATAACCTGAACCTTCTCGTTAGATCAGTTTTTGCACATTGATTTTACCGCTGATTGTGTAGCGTATTTAGTTGCTAACTCTGGTGTAAGTCCGTCAGATATGTATGCTCCTTCCAGGCCCGTGCGCACGGGGGGGGGGGGAGGGTTTGGGGGTTAAAACCCCCCCCATGGCCAAATCTAAGTTGCAATGATTTTGCAAAAATTTTCAAAATACAGTTTATAAATCATGTAATGAATCTTGACTAAAAATTTTTGACAAAATTAGTTAAAATAATTTTACGGAAGAAGAAATTGGTGAAAGTTGCAAAGAATAAGGTTGGCCAATACATAAGTCCGGCACTTTGAATTGCACTTGGAGCTTTCCGAAATTACAAAGTTGTGTAGCGTATGGACATTTTTTTTTTGTAATTTTACTGATGAAAACAGTGAGCAGTTTCAATTAACAGAGCGAATGAACTGCAAGGCTCAATTATATGAAAGATTTCGAGTGTTTTCTGACCCTTTTTGTTGTAGGCGTAAAGAGAATTGTGAGAAAATGAACGTTGGAGAGCAGATGAGCGACACCGTTCAATTATTTGAATGTTTTCAAACATTTTCTGAGGTTTTTTTTTATTTTACCTAACAGAAGATAAAGATCGAATTTTTCATGGACGTTTATCAATAGTCTGGCTTTAGTTTGTTAATCGTCGATATCTAAAACTGCTCAGCTACAGAGCATTAAAATTTTCGAAAATTATGTTACTGTAGAAATATCATTTATAAACAACAAGAACTGAATCGGGCCAATATGGCTTCCTTGAGGAACTCCTGAGGAGACATAAATAACATCGGATTCACAATTTTTAAACACTACTTTTTGTGCTCTGTCGCTAAGGTAAGAAGAGATCTAGTGATTGAGACCCGGCTGGAAACCCAACTGATCCAGTTTATGAATAAGTAAAGAGTGACACACTTTATCGAAAGCTTTGCTGAAATCAAAGTAAATTCAAGTAAGTTTGTAACGGTGGACTTTCCCTTACAGAACCCGTGTTGACAGTCGGAAATCAAGGTAGAGATAGGATTCGTTAGCTGATTGGTAACAAAGCTTCAAAAATTTTTGGGATGGCAGACAGCTTCGCTATGCTACGATAGTTCTCTATAGAAGCCTTGCTTCCGCTTTTAATTTTACGGAAGAAGAAATTGGTGAAAGTTGCAAAGAATAAGGTTGGCCAATACATAAGTCCGGCACTTTGAATTGCACTTGGAGCTTTCCGAAATTACAAAGTTGTGTAGCGTATGGACATTTTTTTTTGTAATTTTACTGATGAAAACAGTGAGCAGTTTCAATTAACAGAGCGAATGAACTGCAAGGCTCAATTATATGAAAGATTTCGAGTGTTTTCTGACCCTTTTTGTTGTAGGCGTAAGGAGAATTGTGAGAAAATGAACGTTGGAGAGCAGATGAGCGACACCGTTCAATTATTTGAATGTTTTCAAACATTTTCTGAGGTTTTTTTTTATTTTACCTAACAGAAGATAAAGATCGAATTTTTCATGGACGTTTATCAATAGTCTGGCTTTAGTTTGTTAATCGTCGATATCTAAAACTGCTCAGCTACAGAGCATTAAAATTTTCGAAAATTATGTTACTGTAGAAATATCATTTATAAACAACAAGAACAGAATCGGGCCAATATGGCTTCCTTGAGGAACTCCTGAGGAGACATAAATAACATCGGATTCACAATTTTTAAACACTACTTTTTGTGCTCTGTCGCTAAGGTAAGAAGAGATCTAGCGATTGAGACCCGGCTGGAAACCCAACTGAAGAAACGACTCTTTCCATGCTTTTGGAAAAACACCACACTTTAGTGACAGATTGAACAAATTGGTAAGGGGTTTGTAAATATTGTTAGCGCACTTCTTCAAGAAGCATGTAGGAATCCTATCAGGACCACATTTAAAAGATTCTTTCAAGGTTTTCAGATAAACAAGAACATCATTGGCGCATATAGTTGGACAATTAATTAAATTGTTCCCATGTAGTTCATAGGGATAATTTAGAAAGTCAGAATTGGTGACGGCAGAATAGTTAGATATGAAAAATTGCGCAAAGAAATTATGACCCAAAAGAAATAAAAAACGACCCCAAATAAGCTTCAGAAAAACACCAATAAAAGGCTCCGAAAAGAGTCCAAAAACCCTCTGAATGGATGAATAACAGAAAAACACCAATTAAAGGGCTCCGAAAGGAGTCTGAAAAGGCTCCAAAAACCCTCAGAATGGAGGAATAAAAGGCTCCGAAAAAAGTTCAGAAAAGGCTCCAAAAACCTCAAAATGGAGGAATAAAAAGCTCCGAAGTTCATTTAAAAAGAGTCATAAAACGCTTCAAATTCATCGAAATCGGAGTACCCGCGTAGAGCGATTTTTCGCTGCATTTGGGCTCCGAAAGAAGCTCATTTTGGAGAGTAAAGCTCCGAGAAATGAGCGTTTTGTGTATGCGAATGCAAATCTAAATTAAAACCCCCCCCAAGGCCAATTCCTGCGCACGGCCCTGGCTCCTTCTAATGATTTTGTGAGCTTTTCAATTTCAGCAGTGTATTAATTTGCGATTTTACTGCGTTGTTGGATGTTCAGGAGTTTTGCTGACAAAACTTCGCCTGATTCTCCTTTTATAGCTGTCTGTAGCTTTCTTTTAATATCTATAATCAATGATTCTGTGCTTATATAGTTTCTTGCGGTACCTTTTAGCTTTGTTTTAATCATTGATACTGCAATGGCTTCATGACCATCTTTGATTTGCTCAAGGATGTCAAGAGCATCCAGAAAACTTGGTAGGTTTTCGGGTTTGCCATCGAACTCAGGTAAGATCGATGATGCAGTTTTGGTAAACTCTACTACCGTTTGTGTCATTTTGACCTTCTTTGTTTGAGTTTCCTTACTTATGACTTCTTTATAGGCTTCCTCTATATTTGAAATCTCTTCTAGTGAAAAGCTGTCGAAATCAATTTGAATATCGTGTTCAAATGAAGTTGGCACTACTACATCTATATTGTATCTAGATAGTGAGGAAACTAACCTATCTCTGACATATGAAAAGATTTGTTTTGTCTCTTGCTGATGGGTAGGTCTGAGTTTACTATATATATTTTTTATTTCCTTACCTAATCTATTAAAGCTATCTTTTATCAATGTCAAATGTTTGACTATTGTTTGCTTTTTTGTTTCCCTATTTTGGTTTATACATTTATTTTTCCTCATATAGCCTTGTGCGAATATCTTAACAGGTATCCATTTAATAAAAAAATATTTAGATTTTATCCAGTTCGTTTGCTCGGCTCTGGTATCTCTTTTTTAACTGTTTGTTATGGGTCGAGTACAATTTGAGAAACAAATTTAGGCAACTGCAAATTGTTAATATTAATAGCAAAATTTTTATAAAATCTAGTGCCTCAGTGTGGTCAATTATTTGAACCGAATTGACGACATTAGCTTTAGGCTTTTCCAGTTTGGATTCCTGGCCTCCCATTACAAAAACAAATTATATTTTTTTTTTTATGTATGCAAATGTAAGATTTTTTTTTTACATTTGTATTCATTCTTATATTTACTTTATTAAACAAATTTTATTTTTTTTTTATTTTCTCATTCCAGACATTATTGGCAAAATTTCTTATTATTTATTTTTATCTTATTTATAATTTTACCGCACTGCTAAGATTTTAACTGTAACTATAAATCCATTACTACTTTAAATATTTGTTCCTTTGTTTTTTTTTATCCATGTATAATTTTTTTTATACTAAATTAATTTCCATAATACAGTGTCACTGTAATGTACAATTGTAATTGGATGTACTTGTAATAAAACATAATCAAATCGTATGAAATGTAAAGTAATTGTAATTTTAGGTATGTATTATAAATCTCAAAGCTACATATGTACATAATTGTTATGCAAAGGTAATCTGATTGCAATTCCGTACTTAGATCCTGCTCCTGCATTTACAATTACATATGTATGTCCTAAGCAGAAACAAGTCTGCTATTTGTTGGGCGACCTTAGGGTGCCAAAGAGTTCTAATATTTATTAAATAATCTCAGCAGTCTGCCACTTAAAAAATGTAGCAGTCTGCCCTTTTAAACCTAACAGGATTTCTGCAGTCTGCGACGTATGGTATATCGCAGTCTGCTGATTGTCCAGTAGTCTGCTCTACTTTTACATTGGTGAAAATTCTTAAAAAAAATTCTAACATTCTAGCCTTACAGCATTTTTTGTGTTGGCAGGATTCCAGCTACCAGGATGGCGGGATTTCATCAAGTGTGTTAATGGCAGGATCTTAGTTTGTCCAGGTTAGCAGGATCTCAGTGTGTCCAGAAAGGCAGGATCTCAGTTAGCAGTTAATATTTTCTTAGTCCAGGATGGCAGGATCGCCATGTACATTGAAACCAAAACAAATATTTCTGCCTTCTTAGGCGTTGGAATAATGATTGTCTTTATTCAAATAATTTTCTCTTATTTATACAAAGTTATTCTAAGCATTTGCTTATACATATTTACTCTAATTCTTACATATACTTATTTATTCTAACTCTAACGCTACGCACATATGTACATATATTCATATGTGCATAGCTCTGTGTTCATATATCTCAGTGCAGTCACCAACGTACACACAAACATATCTATAGCGGGACTGAGCAATGCAGGCGCATACATACCCTGCAGTGAAACACCAAACTAGTCAGACACCATACTAGTATACAACTACAATTTTCTGGTTGAAATCATACTAGTATTCAACTACAATTTTCTGGTTGAAATCATACTAGTCAGAAAAAGTCTATTCCATACTAGTATTCAACTACAATTTTCTGGTTGAAATCATACTAGTCTGAAAAAGTCTATTCCATACTAGTATTCAACTACAATTTTCATGTTCAAATTGTTCTATGTAGTTTGAAAAAGTTCAAACTCTAATTACCTTATATGCATTCTTTTAACTATGAAGTTATTAAAACAAAGTTTTCTTTCAGTTTTTATTTATTTTTATGGCTATTATATGCATTTTTCAGTTGCATTGACCTTTTTCAATCAAAATTTTAAAATATCCTTCCAATTCTGCTTTAACCTCGTAACGACACTGTATAAGAATATTCCTTCTAATGTGAAAATGCATCTGGAATCTTGAATTGGGAATCAATATGCAAAACTGAACTATTTAAGTGTTTTTTTTTAAGATACAAGGTTACAGCAGAAATGAGACGAAATGCATTGAAAGGTTCAGTCTTTTTCGAACTACAGTCGAACTTCCATAACTCGAATCGCCTAAATCCCACAAAAAAGTTTGAGTTACGGAGACTTCGAATTATAGAAATTTTTAATTTTTAGTAAAAAAAGTCAATGTATGAATGTTTGTATTTTTAAACTACATTTGAATGGCAATTTTTATTTTAAAACATTGTTTTACAAAAAACTATTAAAGAAAGTTACAACGCAGGGAAATATTCTGAAATTAATGACTGAAAAGAGTTTTCTACATCAATTCTGGAAGGCTGATTAATAGTTTCTTCCTCCGAAGACTCTTCATCACTCTCGATTCCTGCTACGTCTACGTTTGCATCCTCCAATTCAGGGCAGTATTGCTCCACAATATCATTTTCTGTAGGGAAGCCACTTGTGCAAAGCTCGCTATCTACTTCAAAATAATCTTGAGGACTGGCATTGGTTGTTATATCGTTTGCTTTTAGCCACGATTCGTACATTCGATGTACAAAAAGGAACTCCCCGAACTACAAAGCAAACTTCCAAATAAAGCATTTCATGTACAAAAAGGGATTTCCTCGAATTGTGAAGCGAAATTCAAGTCAAATATGCGTTACTTCGAGTTATAGAAATGCTTTATATGGAATGTGTATGGATTTTCTTTCGAGTTATGGAGAACTTCGAGTTATGGAAGTTCGAGTTATGGAACAAAATTTGTATGTAAATTCTTTCTTAACGCTACTTGTCAACCATTTTCGTTCGAGTTATAGAAAATTCGAATTATAGAAGTTCGAGTTATGGGAGTTCGACTGTAGTTTGATACTAGTCCCACTGGGCTGAAATTTTACTAGTTCATTTCATTCCATTTTGAACTACTATGAAACTGGTATATTTCAACTATATTCAAACTAGTATGTATATACTAGAAGATGACTGGTATGTTCTGGTTGAAATCTGACAACTCAATATGTTCTCATTAATAGCTCAATATGTACTTATTAGTACTCTCGATTGATTTCCAATGTTTTATCTATTTTACTTATGAGTAACGGTCTCATAAAAATCTATAAAGAGATCTTAAGTCAGTGATTTAAGTTAGTAGTTATCATCGTGACATATCATCGCCTCATCGTTTTATGTGTTTAAACACTTTAATATTAATGTTAATGTAAATGAGTTTAAATAAAAGAAAAAAAACTATATAACTAAAACTTTAAATCTTTTTATTTATCTGTTCGCGTGCAGCCCCTCAAACCCGCGAACGTATCTGGCGACGAGGTTAAAAATTGTTTAAATTATTTCAAAATATTAACTTTGAAAAAAAATCTTTAAAAAAGTGATATATCCAAAAAAAAAAAAAAAATATATGTGTATATATATTTACATATATATATAACTTTGAACTAAAAAGCAAAAAGCTTTTGAAAAAATTGAAAATTAAAATTCATAGTGGTGAAAATACTCAAAAAATAATAAGAAAATCAATATGTACGCCATTTAGCAGTACATAAGTGTTATGCAATCTTTGTTGCGAGTAAAAACTCAAAGTGAAAAAAAAAGTTTTGCGGTATGCAATAAATTAACTTAAGGCGAAAATTGCAAAAAAACGCATAGACCACTTTAGAACACTAACTTCAAATTTCAATGACCATACTTGTTAAATGTATACTTGTTATGTGAAAAAATGAACCATTGGTAAAAATACAAAAATTATAATTAACAAGAAAACTAAAATTGTACTTGTTAAAGCGGTGTGACAACTTAAATAGTGGCGTGACAATTTAAAATAGTTATTTTCTTTAAAATGCAATAAATATTCAAACCAAAGAATACAAATAAAAATGTATGCATATAAAGAAATAATGTAAAAAGTGCCATATATTCTGTCTTGCGACCAGAAACCTAAAGCAAGAAAACGAAAATTTTTTCTGTATGCAATAAAATAGAAATTGCCAAAAAGTCATCACTTGTTGCGACTGTACTCGTATGTACATACATACATATATTCCAGCTGAAATCACATAAAATAAAATACCGCAAATCCATTTAAATATTTGAAAAGTACAAAAACAAAAAATTGCTTAAAAAGTGCAGTTTGCCTTTAATACGAGAAATCGAAACAGTTAGGCATACATAGTATGTATAGTATGTATACATACCGTAAAAAGAACATTCTCTTTTAACTGAGAAAAGAATTGCATAAAAATTGCATCACTTAAGCTGAAAGAGAAATTTGATCTCTAACGACTCAACTGTTGTTAAAACATCGCAACAGTTGCTAAATTCGTGCTCGCTATTGTACTATCTTAACAAAAAATATGTATCTAAACTTTGTTGCCGTTAAACGTGAGCAGCTAACATAAAATAAACTTTATCAGAAACAAATAACATTAAATATCATTTTGTTCAAACTCCCTGTACATACTCTTTGCATGTTGCTTTACTTCGTGTGCTGTTATGTTATACATGTTGTAACTACCATCGAACATTTTAAATGTTGCTACGAATGTTGCCTGTATGAATGTTATAAACAACATGCTGTAAACACTGTCAAACATTTTAAATAAACAAAGAAACGAAATTAAAAACATAATCAACTGAGACTTTTGATCAACATAAATTCAAAACAAAAAAAAAAAAATACAATTAACTGAGCAAAAAGAAAGATATTAAAAAACAAAATAAATATTTGAATAAAAACAAATAAATAAACAGCCAAACCAAGTAAAAATCGCAAAATTCATAAAATGGCATTAAACTTAGCAGCAGTGTTGCCATTTTGGTGCTTTTAGAGCTAGATCTAGCTCTTTTTTTTGGCGTTTAGCTCCTAGCTCTTTTTCTAGTCCTTTTTTTTCGTTTTTAGCTCTGTTTTGGCTCCAAATTTATTTGTACAAATTGTATTGAAAAATGAAGAAAGTTTTTATTTCTTTTATAATCGACGTAGAAATTATTATATTAGTTTCATTGTGTACCATGTGGCAACTTAGTTTCCCTCACCGATAACAAATACCTAAATCGGTTAACTTTGTCGAGTAACATTCCTAAATGCCATATGTTTATTTTGCGAACAAGAATCAAAATGGAAAGGTAAGTATTGTGTGTAAAAAGTACTTTCCTAAGTTGCTAAAGATTCTGAACAACCTTACCCTCCGATTCTGTCTTCATGATAAAAAATCAGAAAAGATATTTCAAGCGTTTTGAAATCTGACAAAATGACTTCATTAGGCTTTGACGCAAAAATAAAAATAATTTTTGAGTTTTACTAAAAATGAAATATTTTTTTCTTAACTATTTATCAAGCTTGACTTAGTTATACTTTTTATACGTTTTAAACATTGTTTAAGTTAAATATATGCTATAATAAATCTCTAGAAAAGTCGTACATTAAAAATTTCTTTGAAGAAATGATTGGTGATGACTTGGGGAATGCTATAGAGTTCATCTGATCCATTTCTAAAATTATTGTCTGTCTGTTTGAACTTTAGGATATTTTAAACTAAGGAATGAATTTTGATGAGAGTTTCACTAATGGACTGCTTGAAGCTTAGAAAGGGACCTGCACTATCAAAATCGAACGACAGCCAAAAAAGATATGGCTGATTCCTTGGAAACTGATATATTTGTGTTCACCGACTTTAATGTCAAAAATTTATAACAAACCGACACTTTTTTAAATAAACTGATATGCAGTCATATGAATCTCATCGAGTAATATAAATCAAGTGCAAAATTTAATCATTTAATACCATGGACTACTTTAAAACACACAAAAAAGAAAAAAAAAGTCACAATTTATAGGGTCCCTTTGCTGAGGTCATGTACTTTTATTGGCATTATATGCTATAAATTGTGATCAAAACAAAATTTGCATGGAGAAGCTTTAAAATAGGATAAAGAGCGTAACAATATGCCACAATTGTTTTAAAAATAATGTGCTTGACTAGGGTCCCATAGAGGACTAAACTTTGTTCTCCAGTTTTGTAAAAAATCAAAAAATGGTGGTCACAGTCGGCGTGTGCGAATATTAATTAACATATAATATTAATTTTTTTTGACACATGTTCAGTCTAATGTCAACATTTACCTGTGCTAGAGCAGCTCCCATTTTGAAGACGGGTTGGGAAGATTTTGCGTTTAATATATGTGTCACACTTTCTCATGTCACAACTTTACCACAGCTTTTCTTCTAAACTAGGTGTAATTTTTCCTTGAAAATTAGAACACATATAGACCTTGGTGGCATACATCTAATTTCTAACGGAAGTCCAAAAATACTAAGCCATATTAAAATGGGAATAGATTAAACATGAAATGTTACAACCCTAAAATGTCACAACTTTTTTTTCTACTGGTTTTGATACAGGAATAACTGTTATTTAGTGTTAATACATGAATAAACTGATTTTGGAGCATATTGTTCACATATATATATAGCAAACCGTTAAAAAAACACAAAAAAATACAATAATTCTTGGTTCAATTTCCACCAAATATATATGTGTTCTTATAAGGGGTTAATAGTTTAAATATGAAACTGAATAACTCACTTTCGTTTAAAGCAGTTTATGAAATGGTTGTAGCAAAACTATTTATTTTCGATATTTAGAATGCATTTTTTCGATATTTGAATAAGTATGGGTACAGTGGGCGTTAATGGGTTAAGTTGTAGCGCAATGCGAAACAGGGGCTATTTCTTATACCCCATTTACACTGTATACACTTTCAAAAGTCATTTATCGTAACATTGACATTTCACAAAAAGTCGATGTGAAATATATCAGTTTCCAAGGAATCAGCCATATGCTGATTTTTAGGGAGGTATGCACCTATGAAATTTTTTTTTCTTACATAAATTTATATGAAGAAAAATGCACTTACTTTGTCAAAAAAAAAAACTAAGCGCGCCTCTCTAAAATTTGTGTTCACTTTTTTTTCAATTTCAGCTAAATCAAAAATCAACTGCATATGTACACTGCCGTCCTATGCGGGTGTCAGCATATCTTTAAAAAAACTAGATAAGTTGCTTCTGTATAATGGAAATTTCTTTGAAAAATGACTGGGGATGACTTGGGGAATGTTCAGGCAAAGCTAAAGAGTCAAATAGAGGGGAGATGACAAAATGTCGAAGTTAGACTGTTAAAAAACGCCTTTACTTTTGTTGATTGCTGTAGACATACATAAAGGACATATAATGTGGGAAAATAAATATTGTTCTGAACCTTCTCAGCCTGTAAATTGTTTTCGCAATTGAAGGTAGCAGGCATTTATTAACTACTTAGGTACTTACCGAACAAAGCTGGGTACCCTGCTAGTATGAAATAAATTTAAAAACTTACATACAATACTTAAGTGCCTTTAAGCTCATTTTTTACATGTTTTGGATTTTCTTGAATAAATCTAGCTCTTTTCTAGCTCTTTTTTTTCTCAAATCTAGCTCCAAAATAAATTGTATCCTGGCAACACTGCTTAGCAGAGGCATTAAGAGAAGCAAGAAGTATACCATTTTTTGACGGAAAACGTGAGTATACACTAACCCACTATTTGAGAGATGTTGCAACAATACTGTCGCTTACAAATGACGCAGAAAAACATATTATATACAAAGTTCTGTGCAACAAACTGAAAGGGCAAGCTTTACACGTAATCCAGCAACTTTATGAGCCGAGTTTTGACGACATCCTAAATAAATTAAAAGAGGAATTTGGTATAAAAACAACCTTTTTAAATTTAAGAAATGAGGCGATGAACATTAGGGCCATAGATGTTAAAGATTTACATAGTAAGCTAGGATCTATTTTATTGTAAATGAACACTAAATATTATTTGGAAGGAGAAAATGACATTTTGTATACGCCATATAATAATTCAAAATTAATATTTGACATTTATCTACAATTTTTGCCCTTCAACGTAAAAACTTTGTTGTTGCAAAATCAAATTACTAATATGGAAAAAGCATTTACGTATTATCTAGAAAATAATATGTTAACAGATTTTAAAATAAATAATAGTGTAAATAACACAGCTGTCTATGCAAAAAATAATAAATATCCGTATAGTTTTCCAAACAAATTTTCTAATAATTCCAATGTGTTTGACCAAAATGAAAATGCAAATAGCGGCAATCGGAATAATATACATTTTACTAGAGGCAACTCAAAGAGATCGGGTAATTACAACACACAGCCTGGTGCTAATCAAAACCATGCTAATAACTACCATAATAATCCTACTGGCAACTTAAATAATGGTTATGGTAAGTACGTCCAAACCAATCCTCATTTTAATAGTAACGGTTATAGTAGAGATAACGCTAGTGGAAATAGTCGTAAATTTAATGACCAAAGAAACTATGGAAATGGAAATAATTCTGGCAGGTTTCATAACAATGCGAGATATAACCAACAATCACCTGTTGTGCCAATGGAAATGGACAATATTGAAAAATACGAAAATTTTCAGCTTTCTCCTCTTCAACCAACTTACCCCTAGTAGATTTAACAATTAATAATACTGTGGTAAGGTGTTTAGTAGATACCGGATCAGCAACCACTTTAGGAGATTTTGAGATATTTAAAAACTTTCGTCATCGCAGAGCTTTAGAAAAACCTATCCTAGTAAAAACTCTTTTTGCGTCTGATATAATATTAGACGAAGTCATCGTCAATATACCTTTAGAGTTTGCCAGTAATAAAGAAGAGACAATGTCCATTAAATTATTAAAATTTACTAACAAACCTTTTCATTGCATACTTGGTTTGAATATTCTTATCCCTTTAAAAATTATTTTTGATTTTTCATTAAAAGTCATGAACGTCAACAATAAAATTATATCTTTCGTCGATAACTGCACTAACACATACTTAGCCAATGATAAGGATTTCTATGCTTATTGCTCTCAGACAGACACTTACCCAGATAACTTTACATTAGATGATAGCAGCTTTAATACAGATGCTTTAATTAAAAAAGATTTGAACTTTGAAGATCAGCGGCTCTTAAAGCAATTTATACTGAAATATAAAAACATATTTTTCCAAAATGGCTGTATTCTATGAAAGATCCAAGCGCACGCATTCTACGTTGGAAAACTTTGCTCAGCGAATACGAGTTCGAAGTTGAATATCTCAGAGGTAAGGAAAATAATATGGCCGACTTTCTCAGCCGACAACAAATTGATAACGAGGTTAACCTAGACATAAAGTCTTTGTTTGAGAACTCTATAGATACAGTGCATTCAGCACTCGAACATCAAAATGACCATTTCCTTATTTCTGACTCAATTGTCAACAAATATACTACCCAAATTCGACTAGTTCGTAACAAAAACATAGAGACAGAAATTTTATATAGTAAATACGTTGTAATATACATAGCAGAAGGCGATATAAGTAACAACACTTATTTATGTGATTCATTCAGAAGGCACATAAAGAAAGGAACAATAGGAATTCATTCAGAATTACCTGATAACCTTTACAACGTTGTTCAAGAAAAATTAATAACTTTATTTTCAAACGATAGTAATATTAAATTTACTAAATGTAGTTATAAAGCTTTAGACATCAGGAGTAATGAAGAAATGTTAGAAATAGTAGATAAAGTTCACATTGAAAGTAACCATAGAGGTATCTTGGAAAATTATGAGCAAATTAAGTTGAAATATTTTTACCCTAATTTAAAAAAGATTATAAACAGGTTTATTAACAGTTGCGATGTATGCAATGAGAGCAAATATGCTAGAAAACCATTAAAAAAATTATTTAATCATACAGAAACTCCTGGCAGTCCCAATGAAATAGTGCACACCGATGTATTTTATTGTTTTCGTTCATGCTTTTTGACCACGATAGATAGATTCACCAAGTTAGCATCCGTGCATAAATTACCAGACAGAAACATGGTTACTATAAAAATCAAACTACAAGAAAGGTTTGCATGGTTAGGAAAACCCAAAAAACTAGTAATGGATAACGAGTTTAACAACGCGTCTATACGATTATTTTGCCGGGAAAATGATATTATTCCTCATTTTACTACGCCAAATAGTCACACTGGCAATGCAGATGTTGAAAGACTGCATTCCACATTACTAGAACATATACGCATTTTAAAAAACACGCAAAACACATTGGAAATAGAAGAAATTTTGATTAAAGCTATTGGCTTCTATAATAATTCGGTACACAGTGCAACTAATGTAAAACCTATAGATTTTATTAACAGAAATGATATTGACTTTGAGAAAATAAAAAATTATACCTATGAAAAGAAAAAACAAACTATAGAAAAAATTAACTCAAAAAGAGAAAAAGTACCAAACTTCAACAACGAAAAAGTGTATTTGAAAAATCCTCTTGCGAATAGGAATAAAACTGCTAAAAGATTTATAAAATTACCCCATAGTTACCCAAATAAAATTGACATAGCTCAGATCAAAAGGCCTAACAAAATTTTGTAAATATTACCCTTATATATATCTATGTTTATATCCTTATGTATCTATGTATATATTTCAATGACTATACTTTATAACTAAACTTACAACAAACTTAAAAATTAAAAAGCGAAACGAATATGTAAATATTTAAACGTATGTATACTTGAAAAAAAAAAATGTAAATTTAATAATGGCATGTTAAAACCTAGAATTTAAAAAAGAAGGCGTAAATACATATATGTATCTTTTATTAAAAACAAAAAAAAAAGAGTGTAAAAGAAAAATTATTACATTTTTGCAGATACACCCATGCAAATTAAAAGCTAATTTTACTTTATTTTACAATATTGTAAAACATCATTTTAATATCATAAAACAAAAAAATTTCGTAATACAATCGTCAAATAGATGAACAAAAAGAAATTATTATATATAATATGTAAATCGAAAATTACCGACGTTCTTACCTTTTTTACAAATAATAAAGTAATTACCTTAATATTCCCTTTGGTAATTTTCGAATTACACCTCTAAATTTGGCGTGTCATTCGCAGAGACGCGAATTTTTTTACGGTGGGCGAGTTATGTATGCTCATCTCTCCCTCACCATAATCTAATTCCCAAGTTACTATGCACTCAATATGTTCTCATTAATAGCTCAATATGTACTTATTAGTACTCTCGATTGATTTCCAATATTTTATCTATTTTACTTATGAGTAACGGTCTCATAAAAATCTATAAAGAGATCTTAAGTCAGTGATTTAAGTTAGTAGTTATCATCGTGACATATCATCGCCTCATCGTTTTATGTGTTTAAACACTTTAATATTAATGTTTAATGTTAATGTAAATGAGTTTAAATAAAAGAAAATTGAAAAGTTATAAAATATATAACTAAAACTTTAAATCTTTTTATTTATCTGTTCGCGTGCAGCCCCTCAAACCCGCGAACGTATCTACCAGCATATGTCGACTAATACAACTCCAGCGCTTGTGCCGCTCATGTACTTTTGGGCAGCGTGAGAAACTCAACGTAATTAGAAATACGTTGACACAGCGGAATGTTTGAAAGTCGGCGTGTGTCTTTGCTATTGTTGGCGACTTGCTCTGAACACCTCTCCGCTTAGGCGGCCTTCGGCCGCGCTTCAAAAAATAACCCTGGGCTACGCCATTCCAACTCCGGGTGGTTGCCATAGCCGTGGCTACCGCCACGATGATGTCCTTCCGCCACTCTTGTCTCACGGGGTAATGTGATTACAACAACTACATGAAAATGACAGAAAATTCTGAACTTTAACTGCAAATATCTCGCAAACTACTAAAAATATTGGTTCAGCGGAGTTATATTCATGCTCCTGGGACCAAAGCGCGTCTCCTGATACATATCTCAAAATTTTTGGTTGTGTATTAGCGCTCGGTACCCCACGTAAACGATTACCTTCATGTGAGTTCCCCAGTACATTTCATGAATTGTGCTAAATCCACTCAAAAATCGTACCTTTTTTCGTTCAAATTGTACTGAATTTTTTTTGTAAGGACTCGAATATATTGCCCTATTACTCATTTACTTTTTTTACTAAAAATACAATTGAATTCAGTTTTTCTTTTTATTTAGATGGAAACTTTTTTCTTAGTTCAATAAGAGCTTTTTGAAAAACATAAATATGAACACATACATGAATCATATTATTATTACATACTAGCTGACCCGGCAAACTTCATTCTGCCCAGAATAGACTTTACTATTAGGTTCATTTAAAAAGAAAATATCCAACTGAAAAATAAAGTATGTATATATTTCAATGTAAGTTGATATTCGCCGACACACTATAAATCACTCAGATATTGATAGTCTACACATTCGCAACTGTTAATTTTGTAAATGTAATCTATTAACACGAAAAGCTATCGCTACCACTTTAATTACTAAATTAGAAATAATATTGTAAGCTGTATTTTAAGAAGGTAAGTGAGAGTATTGGTGTAGTACATCTCTACAATGGTTTTCGGGTTCCTACCACCAACCCTTTTATATATTTATTTATTTTTATTTAGAAAGAAAAGAAAAAGAAAGAAGAAAAAATAAATTTGGTCCTTTTTTTTGAGGTTTGACTCGACTGAGGCACTATTGCATGTCATGCAGACTGCGAAACGTTCAAGCTAATTTTTGATTTTCATCATGCAAGAACCGACAACAAGTACGTGTGACACGAAGCAAGAACGTGTGTCACACGAAACGCACACATATACAGTGCATGACGTGTATGCCGGATCGTTTACAGAGGGATTATGTGTTGGTAAATGCGAGAGTAAAGCTGCCATTATGCATACTTAGCATAGACTTGACTTGACTTGAGAACTGTCACTTAGCACTTAGAAAAATAACAAGAGAGCACACTAGCCAGTTTCAAATAAGAGTAAAAGTTTCCCATATCGAATTGCTTTTTAAACGTAATCGTGTGATTTTTTACATATAACTCAGTAAAAAGTACCAAAACGCATTTTCTTGGCATTAGGTCTCGATTTTCTGAGCTTATCTAAAATCAGTATATAGTCAATGCCAAAAAAAACTATAAAGCATTTTGGGAGGAAAAAAATTTTTTTTTAGGTTAGCCTAATTTGAATTCAAATTATTTGACAGTAAGTTTTGCGGCTGCCATATGAATAATATACATCCAAAAATTCTTATCTCTATAGAATAGTTGGAGGATTTTATTCAAAATGTTAAAAAAAAGGTATGGCATCACACAGTTCTCTCACGGCGCTCACTAAACTTAGAATTTACATAGAAAATCAAAACTCAACAGAACTCTAAGTCAAGTCAAGTAGGGTAATCGGATACATGCAAACTTCATTAAACAGAACGCTAAGTGGCAGTTCCAAGTCAAGTCAAGTCTATGCTAAGTATGCATAATGGCTGCTTAACTTTGCTACAGTGGTGCTAAGAATAGGTTTTTCGTGTCAGTTGCTTAACCGACAGCAAGGAAGTAACAATATTTATGCGCGACTAAAAATGACTGCTAAGCATTTTTATGATTCCAGATGCCTTGGGAAAATGCAATGTATCTTATGTTACGCTTCCATGGGGAACCGGGAATCTATATATTAATAGGCTAACATTTTTTCCATACAATCAAATGCCAGAGTGTATCTCATAAAAAAATCCATAATTCTAATTATTATATATTTTGATATGTTTTTTTTTCCGGTACTATTGAGCTGATATCGTTTATCTCCATACCAATTTCCAGGGCCCTACCTGAAACACTTTTACAGTTTAAGGTTTGAAGTTTCGCAACTAGTCATCTTTGGTGCTAAGCGACCTACAAGTATAAGTACACAAATGAAAACAACGTTGTTATTTGTTCGAAAGAAGGTTGCGATAGCGCCAAAATGCATTAGAATATTATTAGGCGAAAATTGTACCAAAAGCGACAGCGTAGTACTTCAGTACTTTTTTGAGCCAAATTGTATTGAAAAAGTACAATTGTATCGAAAAACCCAACCCTGCTCCCAGCATTCATTGATTCACTTAACATTTATACTAGCAGCGTAGTTACAAAAACTTTACATATTGTTGTGTTGTTGTTGTATATATATGTATACATCATTGATATGAATTAACTACTTAGCATACAATGCAACGCTTTAACATACACATTTACATATATAACTCGCGTTTCTGATAACTTTGTAATCACCTTGCCACGGAGCGAACACCCACGGAGGGGGCTTTTTGACTTCTACTGCCCTTCCTGAATGCAGTAAGTATCCAAAAATGTTTTCCGCTTACCAGGTTTTCAGGTTTCTAATGCTGATCCAAAATGATGACCCTTTTTTAGATAATTTTGGTTTGGCGCTTAATGCGGGACAGCCACGGAGGGGACGCGTTACAATATGCGTTCGAGCTTCGACTGGAAAACTCGGTGGAAACTTCAGTGGAGTATTAGAATCAGACACGCCAACTGAATTTTTGAATTGTCTTAGGCCAACGCAAAGTCCCTGCCAGTAGAGGGAGTCACAAATTGTCGCTCTGATGCCCCGCCATTGTTATAGACCAATGCTTTCGGCTTTTCGTTCGAATTCGAGGACACACTTCAAGCATGGGGTACTCGCGTATTATAACATTATCTAATGTTTAATGTTGCACGAATTGTAGTTTGAAATGCCGTGAAAAGTTCCTGATAGATCACAGATGCATAGGTGGAACCGTTCTCAAATTTCCGGTTCATGAATTTCGAAATTCGTGTTTGGGACATGCCACGGAGAGGACATTTGAGGTAGTTTTTGGTTGTCTCCGGGTTGCTGGGACTATATAATACCATTTTCCAAGTGGGAAAGGGTTTATTGCAAAACATATTGAACGACTGTCGAATTTATTTTGACTTCATTTGCAATATTAATCCAAATATTGGATGTGGACACGTATATGCAGTTTTCCGCGTTTTTGCCCATAAACAAAAATATTTTTTAGCCTGTGACCATCCCTGGAAGATATCCAGTGGGTGTGTAAAATTTGGTTACGATCGGCTTATTCGTTTAGGAGCCAAGTGTGTCCAAATATAGATAGATAGATACATAATTTGAATTTTATATAATACTAGCAGACCCGGCAGACGTTGTTCTGCCTGACCAGTGACTTCCCTAGAAATACATTTTCAAATATTTTTCAATTAATTTTTAACATTTCAGTTATTGCAGTGCTTTAGGGTATACAATATTTCTGGATTTAACTTCTTTGGTATAAACAAATAAATTTTTTGGATGTCCAACTCAAAAAACGGATCTTTTGAACTCAATGAGTATGACAAAAACCATTATGCGCTGCTGAGCAGATGTGTAGTTAGTATTTATTAAATTATATCCTATATCTACCACTTAACGCCACTATTATGATTTTATGAAAATCCTATAATACTCTGGATATGTATAAACGGCAATAACAAAAAAGAAAAATTATATGCTTTGATTAAGATTTAAGAACGTTAAAATCTCACTAAAGCAAATACATTCAGGGATAGATATAACGAATTGAAATATTGCTTAGCTTGTGGTTTTGGAACTGCCCACATTTCCAAAAAGTTTACAAATGTAGCCTATGTATGTCGTACCCAACGAAGATTTTAACGTATTGGAAAAGTTTAAAACAGATCAACCATAAACTTTGGACATTATTGAAGTAAAAACAAAGTACTGAATACAAAAAATGTGGGCGACCCACCGCCCACTTTTCCCAAATTATATAATTCTTGACTAAGGGACACACATATCCAAAAATCACTAGTTTAGACCAAACATATTCAAAGTTATGATGGGCACCGCCCACTTTTCCAAAAATTAATATAGCCTAAATCGTACACAACAATATTCTGAACCAATCTGGAAAGTTTAGAAAAGATCGACCATAAACTTTGGACATTATTGAAGTACAAACAAAACACAAAAAATGTGGGCGTGGCACCGCCCACTTTTCCAAAATTACATAAATCTTGACCAAAGGACACACATATCCAGAAATCATTAATTTAGACCCACTATGTTCAGAGTTATAAAGAATTGAAGTTTTATATAGCCTGGGGGCGTGGCACCGCCTACTTTTCCAAAAATTTATATAGCCTAAATCGTACACAACAATCTTCTGAACCAATCTGGAAAGTTTGAAAGAGATCGACCATAAACTTTGGAAATTATTGAAGTACAAACAAAACATAAAAAATGTGGGCGTGGCCCCGCCCACTTTTCCAAAAATTAATATAGATTAATTTAGACCAAATATGTTCAGAGCTATGAAGAATTTAAATTTTATATAGCCTGGGGGCGTGGCACCGCCTACTTTTCCAAAAATTGATATAGCCTAAATCGTACACAACAATCTTCTGAACCAATCTGGAAAGTTTAAAAGAGATCGACCATAAACTTTGGAAATTATTAAAGTACAAACAAAACACAAAAAATGTGGGCGTGGCACCGCCCACTTCTCCAAAATTTCATAAACCTTGACCAAAGGACACACATATCCAAAAATCATTAAGTTAGACCAAATATGTTCAGAGTTATAAAGAATTGTAGTTTTATATAGCCTGGGGGCGTGACACCGCCTACTTTTCCAAAAATTGATATAGCCTAAATCGTACACAACAATCTTCTGAACCAATCCGGAAAGTTTGAAAGAGATCGGACCATAAACTTTGGACATTATTGAAGTACAAACAAAACACAAAAAATGTGGGCGTGGCATCGCCCACTTTTCCAAAATTACATAAATCTTGACCAATCGACACACATATCCAAAAATCATTAATTTACACCAAACATGTTCAGATTTATGAAAAATTGTAGTTTTATATAGCCTGGGGGCGTGGCACCGCCCACTTTTCCAAAAATTATTATAGCCTATGCTTTAACCTATGATCCCAAGAATATACTGTGAAAATTTCATAAAAATCGGTTGAGTACTTTGGACGCCTATAAAGGACACACAGACATACAGACACACAGACACACAGACACACATTCATTTTTATTTATAAGATACTAGCAGACCCGGCAGACGTTGTCCTGCCAAAAATTAGTGCGTATTTCATTTATACATATGTATCTTACCTTATTGCGTAGCACAATTTGCCCAGCCATAGTGTATTTCAATCTATAAATTTAGTTATTTGAACTTTGGTGAATGTGGTGAATTTCCCTCCAGTTTTGATTTGATCTAAATTTTTTACCATTTATTAAGATATCATTAATGAATGTTTTAAATTTTCGTCTTTCTTAGATGTTCACTAAAGCACCTTATTAAATCGTCGAATATTCTAAATTTTTTTATTTCACGACATGCATTCAATTTTTTTAGGAGGTGACACCTAAATGAAAGAATTACCGTCAGTTAATATATTCAAACTTACCAAAACTGCGAACTGAATTGAAAAAAGAATAGCAAATCGACATAACCTAATTTAACTTTTGTAATTAGTTTATCCATTCAGGCGTGATGCGATGACCAAGGGAAATAGGGATTCATTTTTATAAATAGATAAGGCAAACAGCTCTATGAAAAAGCTTTTGTATAATAATTTTTTTCTTGAATTCAGATGAATCTAAAATTCACTCTAAGCGGACACAGTCATCAACACTTTTGATATGATAGCTATATTATATGAGCATATTCTTGGGTCAGCCTTGGTCCACCTAATGGTCAATATCTTGGAAACGGGTTCGCAGATGAGCCTGAAAATTGTTCTTTGTGAAAACTCTCATCAACACCTTTAATTTGATACGCATATTGTTAAAATACATTTGGGGTCACCCCTGGTCCACATTTCGGTCAATATCTCAGGATTCCAGAAACTTTTTTTTACTTTTTCTTTCTGAAGAACATCTCGGGGCACAAACAAATACAATAAAAAAAAAAAATTTGTGAAATCGGTCCAGCCGTTCTCAATTGATGAGTTACTATACATTTTTCAATTTCACAGTGAACACAATTCCGGTTTTAAATTTGCGTTTGAAAGAACGTGCGCATAAGAAAAAATTTCACATAAAATTAATGGCGATGTATGTGAAAAATGACTTCCATTATTTTCCTGCTTTCCGACTTATTTTGATATTATACCAGGGTCACCCCTGGTCCTCATTTTTGGATATCTCGTAAGCGGGGTAGCATAGGGTCCTGAAAATCACCTCTTTTTAAATACTCATCAATACCTTTTATTTGATACCCATATTGTAGAAAACCCGTCTGGGGTCACACCTGGTCCATATTTTGGGAAATACCTCGAATACGGGGTCTTATATGGGACTAATAACTGCACCATGTTCAAGCGCTCGTCAACAACTTTCATTTGATACCCATATCGTACAAACACTTTCTGGAGTCACCCCTGGTCCACATTTGGGTCAATATCTCGGAAACGGGACCCATATGGGACTCAAAACCACTCCATGTTAGAACACTCATCAATACCTTTCATTTGATACCCATATC
>OX608078.1:49008320-49183675 GCA_951509765.1 Sphenella marginata | reverse complement strand
GATATGGGTATCAAATGAAAGGTATTGATGAGTGTTCTAACATGGAGTGGTTTTGAGTCCCATATGGGGTCCCGTTTCCGAGATATTGACCCAAATGTGGACCAGGGGTGACTCCAGAAAGTGTTTGTACGATATGGGTATCAAATGAAAGTTGTTGACGAGCGCTTGAACATGGTGCAGTTATTAGTCCCATATAAGACCCCGTATTCGAGGTATTTCCCAAAATATGGACCAGGTGTGACCCCAGACGGGTTTTCTACAATATGGGTATCAAATAAAAGGTATTGATGAGTATTTAAAAAAGAGGTGATTTTCAGGACCCTATGCTACCCCGCTTACGAGATATCCAAAAAGGAGGACCAGGGGTGACCCTGGTATAATATCAAAATAAGTCGGAAAGCAGGAAAATAATGGAAGTCATTTTTCACATACATCGCCATTAATTTTATGTGAAATTTTTTCTTATGCGCACGTTCTTTCAAACGCAAATTTAAAACCGGAATTGTGTTCACTGTGAAATTGAAAAATGTATAGTAACTCATCAATTGAGAACGGCTGGACCGATTTCACAAATTTTTTTTTTATTGTATTTGTTTGTGCCCCGAGAAGGTTCTTCAGAAAGAAAAAGTAAAAAAAGTTTCTGGAATCCTGAGATATTGACCGAAATGTGGACCAGGGGTGACCCCAAATGTATTTTAAAAATATGCGTATCAAATTAAAGGTGTTGATGAGAGTTTTCACAAAGAACAATTTTCAGGCTCATCTGCGAGCCCGTTTCCAAGATATTGACCATTAGGTGGACCAAGGCTGACCCAAGAATATGCTCATATAATATAGCTATCATATCAAAAGTGTTGATGACTGTGTCCGCTTAGAGTGAATTTTAGATTCATCTGAATTCAAGAAAAAAATTATTATACAAAAGCTTTTTCATAGAGCTGTTTGCCTTATCTATTTATAAAAATGAATCCCTATTTCCCTTGGTCATCGCATCACGCCTGAATGGATAAACTAATTACAAAAGTTAAATTAGGTTATGTCGATTTGCTATTCTTTTTTCAATTCAGTTCGCAGTTTTGGTAAGTTTGAATATATTAACTGACGGTAATTCTTTCATTTAGGTGTCACCTCCTAAAAAAATTGAATGCATGTCGTGAAATAAAAAAATTTAGAATATTCGACGATTTAATAAGGTGCTTTAGTGAACATCTAAGAAAGACGAAAATTTAAAACATTCATTAATGATATCTTAATAAATGGTAAAAAATTTAGATCAAATCAAAACTGGAGGGAAATTCACCACATTCACCAAAGTTCAAATAACTAAGTTTATAGATTGAAATACACTATGGCTGGGTATGAAAGATAGTTCGAGCAAATTGTGCTACGCAATAAGGTAAGATACATATGTATAAATGAAATACGCACTAATTTTGGCAGGACAACGTCTGCCGGGTCTGCTAGTATTATATAGATTGATAGATACTACAGTGGAGTAGTATAAAGTATTTAATAGCTTAACTGATTCCTACATTCGGCTACAGGCGCGTATGTCGAAATTTCCGAAAATTAAAAAATATACGTCTGTACTATAATAATTACTATATTCACTGTTACAACCCCTGTTAAGAAATTAGCATTAATAGCAATAATGAAAATATGAAATAATAAAATTAAATAATATTTCACACTGAGATAAGTTATTGTTCAATTGTATCAATTATCAGAGCAAGTCTGAGAGTTCACAACTAATTCCTGGAACGGTTCACTCATTTGGCCGTTTAAGAAATTCGGGCAAAGCTATCAGACTTCTTGCTCTGCATAAGATCAACTTACCATTTCAACTACATAGCATGTTAACAATAGCAAGAGTGATTCGAACTCAAGTCTGTTGAAATTCATATTAACTGCTTTTCGAGTTATGAATACAGCCGTAAATATGAGTGTCTCTAGTTATTGTAGTCACGGTTGCTATAAGCTTAACCAAAAAAATGACCAAGAAGTTAAAAAAAAATTACCAAGCAGTACACAACGCAGGTGTTATTGAATTATCAGAGAAAGTAACAATTAGATTGTACTTATACCTGGCAGGTGATAGTAAAAAGTGACGCTAATTTGGCAAAAAAAGATTGAAAAAGTTTAAAAGTAAAAGCCCGGTATGCTATTGAAAAGAAAATGCTCAAGAAATATTTTCAATTTAGAAAACTAGAAAAACTTGCATCAAAATTTCTAACTTTTTAGTAAAATTTTTTAGATTTTTTTCACACAAACAACACTTTGAACGCAGTCATACACTTTTAGCCGTGCACAAAAAAATATTTATTTTTCTTGTTTGTTTTGAAATTTTGTTTAGGATTTCTTCAGGAAGTACTTCAAAAGTAGAGTGGATGTTGAGTAGAGCCAGCATCTCCTGGCGAAGTTTTTAACCTTCGAAGGGAAGAGAAAGACCGTTCGCTAGGAGCGACGGAAACTGGAAGCGTTGCAGCAACTTTTATATATCGATGTACCATAGGGGAAAAGACACGGAACCATTATTTAATGCATCAATGAAGGTGCTTGGTCGCTCCTCCTTTGGGATTGGAAAATATTTTTCTTTTTTAGGGCGTTACGCTGTTCGAAAGAAATCCAAAAACTCTATATAAAATGACACTTATGAAACGCTTAAGAAAAATTTCTTGTGTCAGAATCTATTCTACTTTTCTACTGCTAATTTCTGGAAAAATTTTCCAAAAAAGCGACCTGCGCAACTCTGACTTTAGCAAGAAATAAATAGTTGTCGCTTTCTTTCTTGAAGAAAAGCTGAAGTTTCGGAAAAATAAAAACAAAAAATTTAATAAAATAACCTTGAAATTCATATAAAAAGCGACAAGTTGCAATTATTCAACATGCAAAACGAAACGTCAAAACTTCTAGGCTATTCATGACAATTTCATGGTCAAGAAATAATTGAAAATATTTTACTAAAAAGTTAGAAATTTTGATGAAAATTTTTCTAGTTTTCTTGAATTTTCATGAATTTTCCACAAAGTTCTTAACTTTGAGTTGCAGTATTTTTATTGTGTATTTACACATACTTTCATTCAAAAATAACGAAATTCGTCTAAAGAAGTTAATTTTACTGGAAATTCCAAAAAAACCTTTTGAGCGCAGACATACTGGTCTAGGTGTATGACCAAACCAAATTTGGTTTAGAATTAAATTTACACCGTCTGTCATAGAAATGCGCGCAATAAAAATTATTTAAATTTTAAACCGAAAATATTAACAATTTTTTATTTTTTTTTAAATGTTAGGACTCGAACCGACGTGCCCCAAATCAGTGCGCAATGCTCTTGGTTTAGAATTAAATTTACACCGTTTGTCATAGAAATGCGCGCAATAAAAATTATTTAAATTTTAAACCGAAAATGTTAACAATTTTTTATTTTTTTTTTAAATGTTAGGACTCGAACCGACGTGCCCCAAATCAGTGCGCAATGCTCTACCTACTGAGCTACCGCGCACTCATGAATTTTATCAGAAAAGTACACATATTCGCTATGTATACGACCTTTGTTGTATTTTTGTTTATTCTAGTAAAGTTTTAAATCTAAACCAAAAAAAATTGAGAATTTTTGTTGGTAATTGAAAGGTTTGGAATTTATTACCAAAACGTTTTAAAAATTGTGTAAACCAATGAATGGTTTAAAAGTTAAGCTTACATTTTTAGCCGTGTGGAAAGAGAAAAATTTTAAATAAATAAAAATATAAATATGTGTGCATTTACAGGTAATCCTTATTTACTGACACTTTGGCCAAAACCCCCCCCCCCCGAAATTTTTTTCTGGCTACGCGCCTGTCCTGACAAGGCATGCGACCTGAATGCAGGGCTCCATTTTTTAATATTTTTAGGTAACTGTTAAGTGGTCTTGCTGTATCCTAAATTTTTTCCACCGAATACCTTCGATGATTTAACTTTTCCATTATTTTATAACGTCCTACAAATTTTGGTAAAAGATAAAATGGTAAAAAGAATTGATAAAAGACATGTTCGGAAGAAGTTGTTCTCAAATAATAATTTTCTTGCAAGGGTGTAAGTAAATACTAAGAAGTGAAATTTGGAAAAAAGAAAATCAAGAATCGAGGTAAATACTAATTTGAAAAGGAAACTAAATATTTTGGTTCCGTTAAAAATTCGTAAAACAATTTTTTAATTTTGAGTTCAAAAGATCCCACAAAACAATCCGAAAAATTCTGAAAGTGAGCATGAAAAGTTCTCAAAATGATCTAAAACACTATTCCAGCGGCGTCCAAGGAATCCTGCCTTATTTTGTCCAAAAATGGCCCCTAACTTGGATCAAATAAACTCGGCGAATCTCCATTATACAGAAATAACCCAAAAATGCACATACGGGTATAAATTGCTGTATCTCGTTGTTTTTATTTTGTACTTTTTAAAACATAAATTAAAATTTACATTTTTTCCTTTAAAGACATTTTTTGAATAACATTAACTTATCACTAAAATGTTTTTGAATAAGGAATAAAATTGTATGTGTTATTTTTATATATTTTTATATATAACTAGCAGACCCGGCAGACGTTGTTCTGCCTGACCAGTGACTTCCCTAGAAATACATTTTCAAATATATTTCAATTAATTTTTAACATTTCATTTATTGCAGTGCTTTAGGGTATACAATATTTCTGGATTTAACTTCTTTGGTATAAACAAATAAACTTTTGGATGTCCAACTCAAAAAACGGATCTTTTGAACGTAATGAGTATGACAAAAACCATTATGCGCTGCTGAGCAGATGTGTAGTTAGTATTTATTTAATTATATCCTATATCTACCACTTAACGCCAGTATTATGATTTTATGAAAATCCTATAATACTCTGGATATGTATAAACGGCAATAACAAAAAAGAAAAATTATATGCTTTGATTAAGATTTAAGAACGTTAAAATCTCACTAAAGCAAATACATTCAGGGATAGATATAACGAATTGAAATATTACTTAGCTTGTGGTCTTGGAACTGCCCACATTTCCAAAAAGTACAAATGTAGCCTATGTATGTATGTCGTACCCAACGAAGATTTTAACGTATTGGAAAAGTTTAAAACAGATCAACCATAAAGTTTGGACATTATTGAAGTAAAAACAAAGTACTGAATACAAAAAATTTGGGCGTCGCACCGCCCACTTTTCCCAAATTATATATTCTTGACCAAGTGACACACATATCCAAAAATCATTAGTTTAGACCAAACATATTCAAGGTTATGATGATTTAAATTTTATAAAGCCTAGGGACGTGGCACCGCCCACTTTTCCTAAAATTAATATAGCCTAAATCGTACACAACAATCTTCTGAACCAATCTTTAAAGTTTAGAAAAGATCGACCATAAACTTTGGACATTATTGAAGTACAAACAAAACACAAAAAATGTGGGAGTGGCACCGCCCACTTTTCCAAAAATTAATATAGCCTAAATCGTACACAACAATCTTTTGAACCAATCTGGAATGTTTAAAAGAGATCGACCATAAACTTTGGACGTTATTGAAGTACAAACAAAACACAAAAAACGTGGGCGTGGCACCGCCCACTTTTCCCAATCTTCTGAACAAATCTGGAAAGTTTAAAAGAGATCGACCATAAACTTTGGACATTATTGAAGTACAAACAAAACACAAAAACCGTGGGCGTGGCACCGCCTACTTTTCCAAAAATTGATATAGCCTAAATCGTACACAACAATCTTCTGAACCAATCTGGAAAGTTTAAAAAAAATCGACCATAAACTTTGGAAATTATTGAAGTACAAACAAAACACAAAAAATGTGGGCGTGGCACCGCCTACTTTTCCAAAATTACATAAATCTTGAACAAAGGACACACATATCCAAAAATCATTAATTTAGACCAAATATGTTCAGAGTTATGAAGAATTGTAGTTTTATATAGCCTGGGGGCGTGGCACCGCCTACTTTTCCAAAAAGTGATATAGCCTAAATCGTACACAACAATCTTCTGAACCAATCTGGAAAGTTTAAAAGAGATCGACCATAAATTTTGGAAATTATTGAAGTACAAACAAAACACAAAAAATGTGGGCGTGGCATCGCCCACTTTTCCAAAATTACATAAATCTTGACCAAAGGACACACATATCCAAAAATCATTAATTTAGACCAAATATGTTCAGAGTTATGAAGAATTGTAGTTTTATAAAGCCAAAATTACATAAATCTTGACCAAAGGACACACATATCCAAAAATCATTAATATAGACCAAATATGTTCAGAGTTATGAAGAATTGTAGTTTTATAAAGCGTGGGGGCGTGGCACCGCCTACTTTTCCAAAAAGTGATATAGCCTAAATCGTACACAACAATCTTCTGAACCAATCTGGAAAGTTTAAAAGAGATCGACCATAAATTTTGGAAATTATTGAAGTACAAACAAACCACAAAAAATGTGGGCGTGGCACCGCCCACTTTTCCAAAATTACATAAATCTTGACCAAAGGACACACATATCCAAAAATCATTAATTTAGACCAAATATGTTCAGAGTTATGAAGAATTGTAGTTTTATAAAGCCAAAATTACATAAATCTTGACCAAAGGACACACATATCCAAAAATCATTAATATAGACCAAATATGTTCAGAGTTATGAAGAATTGTAGTTTTATAAAGCGTGGGGGCGTGGCACCGCCTACTTTTCCAAAAATTGATATAGCCTAAATCGTACACAACAAAACACAAAAAATGTGGGCGTGGCAGTCCCACTTTTCCAAAATTACATAAATCTTGACCAAAGGACACACATATCCAAAAATCATTAATTTAGACCAAATATGTTCAGAGTTATGAAGAATTAAAATTTTATATAGCTTGGGGGCGTGGCACCGCCTACTTTTCCAAAAAGTGATATAGCCTAAATCGTACACAACAATCTTCTGAACCAATCTGGAAAGTTTAAAAGAGATCGACCATAAATTTTGGAAATTATTGAAGTACAAACAAAACACAAAAAATGTGGGCGTGGCACCGCCCACTTTTCCAAAATTACATAAATCTTGACCAAAGGACACACATATCCAAAAATCATTAATTTAGACCAAATATGTTCAGAGTTATGAAGAATTGTAGTTTTATAAAGCCAAAATTACATAAATCTTGACCAAAGGACACACATATCCAAAAATCATTAATTTAGACCAAATATGTTCAGAGTTATGAAGAATTGTAGTTTTATAAAGCGTGGGGGCGCGGCACCGCCTACTTTTCCAAAAATTGATATAGCCTAAATCGTACACAACAAAACACAAAAAATGTGGGCGTGGCACCGCCCACTTTTCCAAAATTACATAAATCTTGACCAAAGGACACACATATCCAAAAATCATTAATTTACACCAAATATGTTCAGAGTTATGAAGAATTGTAGTTTTATATAGCCTGGGGGCGTGGCACCGCCCACTTTTCCAAAAATTAATATAGCCTATGTTTTAACCCATGATCCCAAGAATATACTGTGAAAATTTCATAAAAATCGGTTGAGTACTTTGGACGCCTATAAAGGACACACAGACACACATTCATTTTTATTTATAAGATTGCTGGTGCCCGCGACTTCGTATGCGTATAATTTGTTATTTTTTTTTTTAGCTGGGTTAGCAAAGAATAAAATCCAACGAATAGGCTGGAGTTCAGGACTTAAGAGTCGTGTTGTCATGTAAGCTTTAAAGCTGGCTGCTCACTAAACCCAAATTTCGATCACAAAATATGTTTTCATCGGGCTGATAAAGCTTAAAGTTGAATAAAAAACGACTGTAAAACCATTTTTTTCCAATATAATCAACATAAATTATAGAATTTCTTTGTACACAATACTTGAAGTTCTATCCAAATTACAAATTATAAACAAATTTTCCGAGGAAGCTACATAAGCCTGCCCTTGTGAAAAGGTCGATACTAGCTGCTTGGAGTGTTTGACCCTGTGACTTATTTATTGTCATTGCGAAACATACGCTGACGGGGAACTGAACACGTTTGAATTGAAAGGGATAATTGATTGGTATTATGGGTATTCGTGGTATGAAAACTGCTTCACCTGCTCCATGTAGAAAATTAAGCAGAGACGTAACAAAATTCTGTAATTTATTTCGTTTTATATCATACTTACATGTTACTACCTTCTCTACTTATTCATACTTATGTACTTAAGCATAATTACTTTTCCCTTGTATTTTGTTTAGTTCTTATTAAATAGTTAACCGAGACTGTCTAGTATCGGAAACCTTTCGAAGTAGCGCGTTTTAATTAAACATTTTTTTTCATGGTGCTGAAACTCGGGAAAGTCTGAATTAGCGATCGGTTGAATTTAATAAGCTGAAACACACGTGATTAGTAAAAATTATGGATGCTGTAATCCGATCATAGTGCCGAACGCAAGTAACACAGCTGTGCAATGTGGCCGTCGATTGTTTGGAAACAGTCAAAGCATCAGCATCAAGTAATCATCCAGCAACTGTAGAGGAGGAGCTAAATGTATACGTGTAGCGATTGCAAAATGCTCATCATAATCTAAAGAGAGCGGACGAGGCTATACGAAGCTCCGTCAAGCCGGAGGATATGCAGAAGGAAATCGAAAGTGTAATTGAATATGATGATACGGCTGTTACGGTCCTTGCAGAGTTGAACCGTGTTTGCAGAAATTAATGAGCATAAAATTAAAACAGTCGTCGAGTGATGTTCATGGTCTCAGACAACTGTATAATCAGGTGACCGCCACTATTAGATGTTGTTGTTGTTGTTAGCAGTGCTTCGCCCTGCCCAAACGGAAAGTACACTCTTAATTGTCATCGGGCTCTTCTAACGGAAGTCCAAGGAAACGCGCTGTTTCAACAGAATTAGACCAAAGTAATAGGGGAGTTAGAAGAGTATGTTCCGAAGAACACGAAAAGACATGTTGCGTGTCATGGGGGACCATACCGCATGCAGGGCATTTGTTCGATATGGTGGGGTTCAGTCTGGATAAATATGAATTCAGCCTATTGCAGTATCCAGAACGGAGTTGTGCCAGCATGACTCTAGTTTCCCTCGGAAGGACACGTCCTTCCTCAGCAAGAACAGGTGGTTGGGTGTCTATAACGGGGTTCACAGGCCGGGATCTGTCCACCGACGCGGTGTGGAAGTCTTTTAGGGCCCGCTTGTGGTCCCGCAGATCAAACGGCAACGAGATGTGATGCCGGATCTCATCATAATGCTTTCTGAGATGTTGCATTATGTCTCTGGGTGGTCGGCGAAAATCCTCACACTGAACCCTCCAAGAAGGTGCCGACTGGTAATGGATACCACAGAAGTTCCGTTCGGGAAGTTTAGTTCAGTTCGGAAGGTATCCAGCAAAGATCAGGAACCAGTGCTGCATGACTTAGCTCTCTCAATAGCTATGGCGTGTGGAAATGATTATTGATTATGGTCGTGGGGTCCCCCTAATCCAGGGTGTCAAGCGGACCGTGCCCATTGGACGATTTGCAGCCAGGGGGCAATTTCGGCTGTATTTTCAGGGTGCCTTCCCGATAACGGGCCACCTCGGGAAGTAATATTGGCCTTGCCGCAGTATGGGGCGCTGCTGCTGTGTACGATCTATTTCCCCGATATATATCCCTAGACCGCTGAGCCCGCCTTGTCTGGGCAGGTGGTCGTACGACCAAGATGAATTCCAATAAACATACAAATAAAAATGAGGAGGAGGAGAAGAAAGGGGGGCCGCTTCCCAAGAACGACGAAAGCGCCAAAGGCGAAGAGTCGGACATGGAAAGCGGTGACAGCGGCGCATCCGTGAGCTCGGTGCGAGAGCGAGAGCTCCTCGCCAGCCCGAGCAAAGAGACGGAGGAAAAAAGAGCGCGAAATAGGGAGGGGAAGAAAGCCCTATCGCAGTACCGAGCAGCACTAAGGATCGCACAGCGCCTGGGGGCGGCAGTCGATCTAAAGGACCGAGAGGTAGAGCGGCTCGAGTGGGCCCGGGCCTCAATAGAGAATGGACGGCAGTTCGGAGATGGGAGCTTTGCGGCGACCAACCCCCGGTACTGCAATAGGTTCGAAGAAGAGGCTCGGAACGGGAAAAAGAGGCAGCGGTCTGCGGAAGGCGATAGGTCTGCTCATAAGAAGCGTAGGGGGGATGGGGAAAGTCCCAGGACTGTGGGGCAGGCCAGCCGCGATACCAGCAAGGCTGTGGTGCAAAGAGCAGCTGGGGGTCTAAGTCATGACAGAGAGAGACCCTGCACATCGAGATCCGCAGGACAGATGGGCAACCCAGCGATAGCTGCCACCCACGTGGAGGGGCCAAAGGGAGCTAACGCGGAGACTCCAGACACCTCTGCGAGGATGAGTGACGTGGAAAAGCAGTGGCTGACCGAGGCGTTACTGGACCGCAGCGATCCATATGGGCAGATGTCCACCGAAAGGTGGCGATCTGTAGAGAGGGAACTGCTGAGCGCCATGATTTCCCTGCTACAGGATGAGAGCGGCAAGCCGCTCCCATCCTTCGACTCGGCGGGGTGGCAGAATGGGGTAAAACTCATTAGATGCAAGGACAGTGCGACCTTGGGTTGGCTAATGGGAGTGATTTCCAACCTCCGAAGGCAAGGTGCTAGCTCCCGGTTTGAAGTGGTGGATAGAGCGCTGATCCCCACGATTCCGAAGCCAAGGTATGGATCCCTTGCGTGGTGAAGTCGGAGGATGCGTTGCGTCTATTGCAACGCCAGAACTCGAGTATACCATCGCGGGATTGGAAGGTACTGCACGTGTCACGGCCGACGGAGGAGGGTCAGCACTACATCCTCCAAATCAACAAGGAAGCGGAAGACATGTTGTACCCTGAACATGGAAAGATGTGCTGGGGCATGGGCAGTGTATATCTGCGCCTTAAAAAGCGAAGTCCTAAGGACGACAACAAAAGCACGCTAGAAGCAGGGGAGGTAGAAAGGGACCTCGGAAACCTGAGATTAGCGGACGCCAATGAATCGGAGGCGAGGACGATGGTAGTGCCGGAGGGGGACAAACATCTCAATGATGTTGCGAGTCCTGCAGGTAAACCTCCAGCACAGTAAGGTAGCTTCGAGCGAACTCCTCCTTACTCTTGAGGAGGGCTCGTTCGATGTGGCGCTGATCCAGGAGCCATGGCTCTCATCTGGAGGACGTGTTTCTGGGCTCAGCACGCATGGTTTTGGCGTCTATTACGCAAGATCGGATGACAGGGTAAGAGCCGTCATTATGGTAAGGAAAACCCTTCACTCATGTATGTCCTCTAATTATAGCACTGAGGATTTAGCGGTAGTAGCCATCGAGGAATCTCGTAGTACCACGAGCGGTCTCCACGGTAGAGGAGTTGGAGGAAACCAACAACACCGTCACAAAGATACTTACCGATGCGTATAGTAAAGCCTGCCCCCTTAGAAGATCCAGAGGCAAATCGAAGCCACCTTGGTGAAGCAAAGAGCTGGGAACTCTTCGGAGGCAGGTGAGAGAGAGTTTCAAACTAACAAAAGCCGCCGAATGCGAGGAGTGCTGGGACGAATATAGGGACCTGTTGAGGGTTTATAAAAGCGAAATCAGCAAATCAAAGAGGGTCTCATGGAGGGAGTTCTGTACGAATATAGAAAGCTCCAATGAGACAGCAAGGGTGAGGAAAGTCCTATCAAGAGGCGAAGTTGCCTAGCAGCTAATACTGAAGGAGAATGGGGAATGGTCACGCAGCAGTGAAGAATCCCTGAAGGCGCTTCTCGACGCTGATGGCCATGCGGAAAATGAGCTCGAGAATCCCAATACCACGAGAGCGGAAAGGCTAATACCGGGGTTGGTACATGACACCAAGATCGAATGGGCTATTAGGACATGTTACAGATGGCAGGAATACAGTTAATAAAATGGCTCAAGGAGATCTTTGAGGGGTGCATACGGCTGAATCATGTACCGCATTCGTGGAGGATGGCCCGAGTAGTCTTCCTACCAAAGGCAGGTAAGGTCAGTCATGTGCATCCCAAGGACTACTGGCCTATAAGCTTAACATCTTTCCTGCTCAAAACATTTGAGAGGCTCTTAGATGTGCACATTAAGTCTAGCATGGATGAAGGACTGGTTTCGCCGGTACAACATGCATACACCAGAGGCAAGTCGGTGGAAACTGCACTGCATAGGGTGGTTATAAACGTGGAAAAGGCCCTGGAATACAAAGAATACGCCCTAGGTGTGTTCTTAGATATCGAAGGAGCCTTTAACAATGTCTCATCTCAGGCAATAATGGATGGTCTGAGCTCGGTTGGGGTGGATCCTGCTCTGATAAGGTGGATAGGCTGCATGTTAAGCTGCAGGAAAGTTACCTCGAAATGGGGCCGACATGAGTCCACGAAAGAGGTAAAAAGAGGAACACCACAGTGCGGGGTACTATCCCCACTACTCTGGACACTAGTCATCAATAGATTGCTTAGGCGATTGGATGACGGACCGGTCAAAATTACGGCGTATGCGGACGATGTCGCAATCATAATATGTGGCAAATGCTTGTCAACAATCAGTTCCCTAATGGACCGCGCGCTCAAAGAGGTTCATGCCTGGGCAACCGGTGTTGGGCTGGCTGCGAATGCAGAAAAGACGGACATGGTGTTATTCACTAGAAGGTATAAGGTCCCGACTTGGACAAGGCCCAGACTAGGAGGAGTAACCCTGCAGGAGAAAAACAGCGTAAAATACCTGGGAATAATATTACACAGCAAGCTGTCGTGGAAACCAAACGTAGATGAGAGAGTGAAGAAAGCCTCCACTGCACTCTATGCATGCAATAGAATGCTTGGGCGCAAATGGGGGCTCTCGCCCGAACTAACGCATTGGGTTTTCATGGCAGTTGTGAAAAAAATTCTTTATTACGGAGTACTGGTTTGGTGGAAAGCCACTCAAAAGATAACGTATGTAACTAAACTGGAGAGGGTGTGCAGATTATCTATGATAAATATAACGGGAGCATTGAGAACCACCCCGACAGCAGCATCACATGCTGCTCTGCACATCCCACCGGTGGACCTGGTAGCCAAAAGCATGGCATCGACAACTGAAAATAGGCTACATGCCTCGGGCCAGCTTGAACGCAGACCATACGGCCACAGTAGTATAGCCGAAGCGAGCGTTTCACGGACAGACTACATGGTTTCGGTTCTACACTTCGAAACGGGTCCTGAATCCACAATAGAGGTAGACGGCTGGCGCAAAGGTGCGGATATGACGGTCAGCACAACGCACGTGTACACAGATGGTTCCAAAATGGCTGAAGGTGTAGGGTCCGCTGTATACTGTGCTGACCCGGAAATCAGTAGATCGTACAAGTTGCCAGAACACTGCAGTGTCTTTCAGGCCGAGGTCGTAGCCGTAACGAAAGCGGTGGAACTACTGGAGGAAGCCTCCCTTAACAGCAGCCGAGTCAACTTCTACATTGACAGTCAAGTGGCTATAAGGGCCTTAACCTTACACATCACAACAACTAACAGTGTCCGAGAGTGCAAGCAGGCGCTAAGAAGGATTGCTACGGGGAGAAGCCTTCACCTATATTGGGTTCCAGGTCACGAGGGAATAGATGGGAATGGAAAGGCCGATGCCTTGGCCAAAGAGGGGGCGGCCATGGCCGAACACACGGTAGAGGTTCCGATCAGACTGGGAGAGCTGAAACGAAAGCAGGAGAAACAAATGATCGACCAGGCAAGAAAGGCGTGGAATCAGGCGCGTGGTTGCAAGGTCTCTAAAATCATGTGCAAAGCATACGATATGAGGTCAACCAAAATGATCTTATCGCTAAAAAGGGAAGACTGCAGGCTAATGATAGGCGTACTTTCAGGGCACTGTCTCGTGGCATCGCATGCGCATAAGTTAGGCCTCGTAGACGACAACAGATGCAGGAGGTGCGGGCTACAGGAGGAAACGGTTGAGCACGTCCTGTGCTCCTGTCCCGCGCTTGCTAGATTAAGACTCCAACTATAGGGAGCTCTACAACTACCAGATCTGGAAGCAGCGAGTAGGATAGCACCTAGGAAGCTTCTAGCTTTTGCCAAGAGGACGGAGTTATTCCTTAAAGTGGACCCTGCCTCTTGAGATGTGTTTTGTCTATGGTCTGAGGGGGAAAAATTCTGGTAGCACTATGGACTTACTCAGTCTATGTGAGGCTTTGACGGCCGGCCAGCTCAACCTAACCTAACCATGTCTCTGGGGGCGGAGTTTCATCCAATAATTGTCGATTTTAATGGATGGGTCTATGACAGTTCAGAAGGAACTGCCTACTTAAAAGTTCCGCATGCTCGCGAACGTTGAGCATTTTAGCCTCCTGGTAAGGTGAGTCTCAGGTGACATAAGCAAACAGCCGGCCGCTGTTCTGATGGCAGTGTTTTGGCAGACCTGCAATTTCCTCCAGTTGGTGTCGTGAAGGTTTGGCGACCATATGGGTGCAGAATAATCAATAACCGGTCGGCCAATAGCCTAATAGGTGGCGCGCAATGTTTCTTTGTCTTTGCCCCAAGTACTGCCGGCCAGTGACTTGAGGATCTTGTTGCGGCTTTGTACCTTTGAAGCTATTGCGGTGGCATGATTGTCTATTTGCTCTGCGTGTGCGCGCCCTCTGCTGTCTGCTGGCAAGTTGGAGTGCCAGAGATGGTTTTGTGCGTTGAAGTCACCTAACGCACTAATATCAGGGCGATAATCACGGGGATAGCACGTAACAGGGGGATGTATATATCTGTGCTCTTTTAATATAACAACTTAAGTCGACTGAAAAAATTAGACCAATCAAAACTTTTTCTGTCGCCTCAAATAACCGGACTGCTATACCCTGGCATTCAAGGGTCAATATCCGGCGTAAATAGGTTATACTCTACAGTGTGGTATGTGATAAATGCAAGGCCGCCCCCATTACGGATGGGACGGTCTTTCCGATGCACCTTGTTATTAGCGTTGTTCGACTTCATAAAGTCTGTTATCTCCGCGATCTTTCCAGTTAATCCGTGGAAGTTCAGCTGTAGGACTTGGAAGTGTGCCGGGAGGGAAGGTGAAGGCATGCTGGGAGCAAGGGATGGATGCGGTTGCCTAGATGGAGGTAGGTTCAGCGTGCCTTGGTCGATGTTATGTGGCGTGGAGGGCGGCTGAGTTCTGCAGCAAGGGGCTATAAATGTATCCGTCCATAGGTGCCTGTTTGCAAGCCCAGAGCACATATGGATGTGGCATAGGCCAAGGCAGTTATTGCACTTAACCGATGCCGCAGGCGTATATAATCTTTCCCGGCAGACAGTGCACGTGGTGAAAGGTACGAGGAGGTTATGTTCCTGACCCACGTGCATGCTGGAAGTAGGGGGGGAGGAGGGTGGGGACTGGCGCTCCGCTTTGTTCGCAACTTGCCTATTCCGAAGGGGATAGGGGTGCTGGATGGCCGTGCGAGGTGGAAGCGCTGGTCAGCGTGAGCGGCAGTCGGGGATAGGTGAGGCGGGAGCAGCAAAGCTGCTAGTCGTGGAGACTGGACCACTTTTGTGGCCATTTGATGATGGTAGGTGCGGTGTATGTACGTCGGAGCTACGAGAACCGCGGGAAGCACTTGTGCGTGAACAACATGGTGCCTCATAAGTACTGAAAAAGTACGGGTTCTGGGGAAGGCAGGGTTAAGCCCTGAGCATCCAGATATGTGAAGCCATCTCTTGCATTTACTGCATTGAATGGAATGTGAACGTTTGACATATGTTTTCTTCCAGCAGACGCAGCACTTCCAGTCTCTTGGTCCGGGGTTGGATCCGATACCAGCCCGTAACAAGAGACACTGGAGCAACCCTGGTGCAAGGGATTGCTCCGGGGATGACAATTTATAAGTGGGACTGGACAAATTGGACAGGGTTACACTGAAATAACAGCCCTTGGCCGGGTAAAACCCGGGTCATTCCGGTACGTAGAACCGGCTGTTGTGGGAATGTCCACTATGAGATCTCTAACAGCACTTCAAATACCGTCGTCTTACTATGAAGTTATGGTAAAATCAGTTTTGCTGAAGGCATTACCATCGTTCATGCGTGTTCAATTCCATAGATCAACAGGCAGGGCATCTCTTTCCACCACTCTACTTAACTCTAGCCATGACAAAACTCTTAATATCTACTCAAGTGACGCGCAATTGAAGGCTCTCCTTGACTTTATCAGAGTTGAACTGGAAGCCCTGGAGAAATCGTTGTTGTCCGAAAGAGAATCTAATCGGAATGACGACCGTGAGTGTAAAGGATGGCATGCTAAAGTAGGTACTGCAACTGGCTTGTTTGCAGCATCAAGCGATAAGCAACAGCAATGAGTTTTTTGTAAGAAAGTTAACCACTCCACAAAAAACTGTAATAGTAATTTGAGTGCGGAACAGAGGAAAGTCATTCTTCGACGCGAGGGAAAATGCTCTCGGTGTACTAACATAAACCATAATTCAAAGTTCTGCAAAGCACAATGGGTTAAATGTGACTTATGCAGCGGCAGACATTTGACATCTATGTGTGAGCGGCCAACGAAGGTCGAAACAAAGCGCAACAAACGATAGGTCCGCCGCTCATGATGATAAGACGTCGCCGTCAACAGCGAGCGCTGCTAGCTTAAACACTTTAGACGACGGCGTAGCAGAGATTTTTTTGCAAACAGCGCAGGCTATAACTAGCAACGAAAGTCAATCAGAGCGTATTTTGTCTAGAATTATAATGGACAATGGGAGCCAGCGAACCTACGTAACTGAGAGAGTCGTGAAAGAGCTTAATTTACTCACATATGATACAGAGAAATTACGAATCAATGCGCATGGCAGTGAAAATCAAAAAAAGCGATTAACAGAGTTCAAACGCGTGTAATTGTCACTAATGAGTCAATACAATGACGTACAAATTACAATCATAACGACGGTTATACCTTCTATATGCGACGATGCTTTACCGACGCCTACAAGTGAATATGGAAAATTAAATAGTTTACAACTTGTCGATGTTAAAAGTTGTAATGAAAAGCTCGTAGCAGGTATAAATCTATTGATTGTACAAGACTACTATTGGAAATTCAACATGTCAGAGAGCGAATTAGTAGCGGATAATTTAGGGGCAGTAAATACATTTTTCGGTTGGACAGTTCAATGTCAAAGTAAAGGCAGCAAGGGAGCGGTGTGTGTATTCCAAGTGCACGAAGGTGAAGCGCAAGATTTTTATGTTTCTCAATTCTGGACTTTAGACATATATATAATACTTCTATATTGCTAGTATCGTATCTTCCCAATATGCTGAAAGCGTGTCAATCATTATTACACGAGATGCTTATAATGCAAGTTGTGCGCATGCCCGAGTTTTATTAGTGTTAGTGCATTGAAGCAGAGCGGCGAAAAAAACGTATGGAAGGGGTAGACAGGGGCCACTGACTTGTTTACACAAATTGTACTTTATAGTAGCGTATAAAACTACAGTTGAGTAAATTAAATATGAAAATGCCAATATATTGAATATAAACCTTAATATATGTATTATTTGAGCTTATAGGGTTTCTATGGCTACGTGGTCGTCCATAATATGGTTAGAAAATGCATTATTTAAATTTTGAAAAATTGTGAGAGCGAAACTGACTTTTGTACATTACATTAGTGCAAGAAATAATAAGAAAAAGCAAATAAATTCAATCTTTGAAATATCCAAATATTTCATTGACCCCCTTTTATTCAAAAAAATTGACGACGCCAACCGAGATTTTGTCTTCTTCTCTCATTGTATGTCTGTACTGTAATGTTTGACACGCTTCACAGTTCTTTACTAGCAATATAGAAGTATTATATATATGACTTTAGAGTAAATTGGCATATCAAGAATATGTGTGGACGGTGAAAAGGTGGCGATTGAAAATACTGTGGCCAATATTATGACTTGTGATGGCCGTTATGTGGTGAATTTGCCGTGGATATTAGATTGCGCGACACTAAATAACAATAAACAATTAGCGCTCAGGCGATTTCATGCGCTAACCTACAAATTGCGAAAAAATTATAAAAAATTATCCGAATATGATAACGCGGTTCGCGACTTATTAAATAATAAAATAGCTGAGAAGGTAATAGAAATAGTTGAATTACGGATGATGGGAGTTACCTTTGGCGTTGCGTCCAGCCCGTTTCTTTTGGCAGCTCTATTGGTAATCAATAAAAAATATGGACCTTTTTTCGACAAGTTGAAAAGGTAATTTTATGTTGACGACTTAGTCTTAAGCGAAAAAACTTTAGAGCGAGCTTTGGCCACATATCACCAATACTCTAAAATCATGAGTTAGCAAAGTTTAATTTGCGAAAATGGAATACAAACGATGCCGAATTACGTAAATACTTCTGTGAAGTTGGTTTAAAGCCAGATTCTAATCAAAAGGTCCTTGGAATTAATTGGTGTACAATAAGTGATGATATCAACGTCGACATATCAGGTATAATCGACTAGTTACAGTCTTTGCGTGGCACAAAGCGAAATATTATGAAAGCGATGGCAAAAATTGACGATCCATTAGGAATTCTGGGTCCCTTCACGCTTACGATTAAATTAATTTTGCAAAATGTTTGGAAAATGAATGTTGAATGGGACCAAGCTCTGAGCGGTGAGTTGTCCAGTGACCTTCAATGCTGCCAAGACCATTTGCAGTTTCTACGTGATTTTACTATACATCGATGTTTAGGTTTACCTAATTCAAAATGTGAAGTACCTACACATCTTTGCAGACGCTAGCCCCAAAGCATATGGGGCAGTTGCTTATGTCCGTCGAATATCAGCAAGCGGAGCACTATCTACAAATATAATATGCTCAAAAAATAGAGTGAGTCCAATAGACAAGAGCTCATCGCAGAACGAACTCACGTTACCAAAATTAGAGTTGATGGCGGCATTAGTAGCAGCAAGATTAGGCCAATTTCTAATAAAATCATTAGACTTCGAAGTTGCATCTGTCAATCAGTGGACTGATCCCGCCGTAGCGCTAAAATGGATAGTCGACCATGGTAACAAAATAAAAAGTTATGTACTCCAGTACTAGAACCAATTTTAACCATTGATGACTTTAGTAAACTTAAACGCTTTTTGCGTCACTCAAAGAAGCGCCCTGCAGATCGACGGTTAAAATCAATCACCGAAGTAGCTGGGCTAACTTCCGATAAATTACAATCAGCAGAGCTATCCTACTAATATTATAAACTAGCAGACCCGGCAGACGTTGTTCTGCCTGACCAGTGACTTCCCTAGAAATACATTTTCAAATATTTTTCAATTAATTTTTAACATTTCATTTATTGCAGTGCTTTAGGGTATACAATATTTCTGGATTTAACTTCTTTGGTATAAACAAATAAATTTTTTGGATGTCCAACTCAAAAAACGGATCTTTTGAACTCAATGAGTATGACAAAAACCATTATGCGCTGCTGAGCAGATGTGTAGTTAGTATTTATTTAATTATATCCTATATCTACCACTTAACGCCAGTATTATGATTTTATGAAAATCCTATAATACTCTGGATATGTATAAACGGCAATAACAAAAAAGAAAAATTATATGCTTTGATTAAGATTTAAGAACGTTAAAATCTCACTAAAGCAAATACATTCAGGGATAGATATAACGAATTGAAATATTACTTAGCTTGTGGTCTTGGAACTGCCCACATTTCCAAAAAGTACAAATGTAGCCTATGTATGTATGTCGTACCCAACGAAGATTTTAACGTATTGGAAAAGTTTAAAACAGATCAACCATAAAGTTTGGACATTATTGAAGTAAAAACAAAGTACTGAATACAAAAAATTTGGGCGTCGCACCGCCCACTTTTCCCAAATTATATATTCTTGACCAAGTGACACACATATCCAAAAATCATTAGTTTAGACCAAACATATTCAAGGTTATGATGATTTAAATTTTATAAAGCCTAGGGACGTGGCACCGCCTACTTTTCCTAAAATTAATATAGCCTAAATCGTACACAACAATCTTCTGAACCAATCTTTAAAGTTTAGAAAAGATCGACCATAAACTTTGGACATTATTGAAGTACAAACAAAACACAAAAAATGTGGGAGTGGCACCGCCCACTTTTCCAAAAATTAATATAGCCTAAATCGTACACAACAATCTTTTGAACCAATCTGGAATGTTTAAAAGAGATCGACCATAAACTTTGGACGTTATTGAAGTACAAACAAAACACAAAAAACGTGGGCGTGGCACCGCCTACTTTTCCAAAAATTGATATAGCCTAAATCGTACACAACAATCTTCTGAACAAATCTGGAAAGTTTAAAAGAGATCGACCATAAACTTTGGACATTATTGAAGTACAAACAAAACACAAAAACCGTGGGCGTGGCACCGCCTACTTTTCCAAAAATTGATATAGCCTAAATCGTACACAACAATCTTCTGAACCAATCTGGAAAGTTTAAAAAAAATCGACCATAAACTTTGGAAATTATTGAAGTACAAACAAAACACAAAAAATGTGGGCGTGGCACCGCCTACTTTTCCAAAATTACATAAATCTTGAACAAAGGACACACATATCCAAAAATCATTAATTTAGACCAAATATGTTCAGAGTTATGAAGAATTGTAGTTTTATATAGCCTGGGGGCGTGGCACCGCCTAGTTTTCCAAAAAGTGATATAGCCTAAATCGTACACAACAATCTTCTGAACCAATCTGGAAAGTTTAAAAGAGATCGACCATAAATTTTGGAAATTATTGAAGTACAAACAAAACACAAAAAATGTGGGCGTGGCACCGCCCACTTTTCCAAAATTACATAAATCTTGACCAAAGGACACACATATCCAAAAATCATTAATTTGGACCAAATATGTTCAGAGTTATGAAGAATTGTAGTTTTATAAAGCCAAAATTACATAAATCTTGACCAAAGGACACACATATCCAAAAATCATTAATATAGACCAAATATGTTCAGAGTTATGAAGAATTGTAGTTTTATAAAGCGTGGGGGCGTGGCACCGCCTACTTTTCCAAAAAGTGATATAGCCTAAATCGTACACAACAATCTTCTGAACCAATCTGGAAAGTTTAAAAGAGATCGACCATAAATTTTGGAAATTATTGAAGTACAAACAAAACACAAAAAATGTGGGCGTGGCATCGCCCATTTTTCCAAAATTACATAAATCTTGACCAATCGACACACATATCCAAAAATCATTAATTTACACCAAATATGTTCAGATTTATGAAAAATTGTAGTTTTATATAGCCTGGGGGCGTGGCACCGCCCACTTTTACAAAAATTAATATAGCCTATGCTTTAACCCATGATCCCAAGAATATACTGTGAAAATTTCATAAAAATCGGTTGAGTACTTTGGACGCCTATAAAGGACACACAGACACACATTCATTTTTATTTATAAGATTGCTGGTGCCCGCGACTTCGTATGCGTATAATTTGTTATTTTTTTTTGCAGCTGGGTTAGCAAAGAATAAAATCCAACGAATAGGCTGGAGTTCAGGACTTAAGAGTCGTGTTGTCATGTAAGCTTTAAAGCCGGCTGCTCACTAAACGAAAATTTCGATCACAAAATATGTTTTCATCGGGCTGATAAAGCTTAAAGTTGAATAAAAAACGACTGTAAAACCATTTTTTTCCAATATAATCAACATAAATTATAGAATTTCTTTGTACACAATACTTGAAGTTCTATCCATTGATGAGTGTTCTAACATGGAGTGGTTTTGAGTCCCATATGGGGTCCCGTTTCCGAGATATTGACCCAAATGTGGACCAGGGGTGACTCCAGAAAGTGTTTGTATGATATGGGTATCAAATGAAAGGTATTGATGAGTGTTCTAACATGGAGTGGTTTTGAGTCCCATATGGGGTCCCGTTTCCGAGATATTGACCCAAATGTGGACCAGGGGTGACTCCAGAAAGTGTTTGTACGATATGGGTATCAAATGAAAGTTGTTGACGAGCGCTTGAACATGGTGCAGTTATTAGTCCCATATAAGACCCCGTATTCGAGGTATTTCCCAAAATATGGACCAGGTGTGACCCCAGACGGGTTTTCTACAATATGGGTATCAAATAAAAGGTATTGATGAGTATTTAAAAAAGAGGTGATTTTCAGGACCCTATGCTACCCCGCTTACGAGATATCCAAAAAGGAGGACCAGGGGTGACCCTGGTATAATATCAAAATAAGTCGGAAAGCAGGAAAATAATGGAAGTCATTTTTCACATACATCGCCATTAATTTTATGTGAAATTTTTTCTTATGCGCACGTTCTTTCAAACGCAAATTTAAAACCGGAATTGTGTTCACTGTGAAATTGAAAAATGTATAGTAACTCATCAATTGAGAACGGCTGGACCGATTTCACAAATTTTTTTTTTATTGTATTTGTTTGTGCCCCGAGAAGGTTCTTCAGAAAGAAAAAGTAAAAAAAGTTTCTGGAATCCTGAGATATTGACCGAAATGTGGACCAGGGGTGACCCCAAATGTATTTTAAAAATATGCGTATCAAATTAAAGGTGTTGATGAGAGTTTTCACAAAGAACAATTTTCAGGCTCATCTGCGAGCCCGTTTCCAAGATATTGACCATTAGGTGGACCAAGGCTGACCCAAGAATATGCTCATATAATATAGCTATCATATCAAAAGTGTTGATGACTGTGTCCGCTTAGAGTGAATTTTAGATTCATCTGAATTCAAGAAAAAAATTATTATACAAAAGCTTTTTCATAGAGCTGTTTGCCTTATCTATTTATAAAAATGAATCCCTATTTCCCTTGGTCATCGCATCACGCCTGAATGGATAAACTAATTACAAAAGTTAAATTAGGTTATGTCGATTTGCTATTCTTTTTTCAATTCAGTTCGCAGTTTTGGTAAGTTTGAATATATTAACTGACGGTAATTCTTTCATTTAGGTGTCACCTCCTAAAAAAATTGAATGCATGTCGTGAAATAAAAAAATTTAGAATATTCGACGATTTAATAAGGTGCTTTAGTGAACATCTAAGAAAGACGAAAATTTAAAACATTCATTAATGATATCTTAATAAATGGTAAAAAATTTAGATCAAATCAAAACTGGAGGGAAATTCACCACATTCACCAAAGTTCAAATAACTAAGTTTATAGATTGAAATACACTATGGCTGGGTATGAAAGATAGTTCGAGCAAATTGTGCTACGCAATAAGGTAAGATACATATGTATAAATGAAATACGCACTAATTTTGGCAGGACAACGTCTGCCGGGTCTGCTAGTATTATATAGATTGATAGATACTACAGTGGAGTAGTATAAAGTATTTAATAGCTTAACTGATTCCTACATTCGGCTACAGGCGCGTATGTCGAAATTTCCGAAAATTAAAAAATATACGTCTGTACTATAATAATTACTATATTCACTGTTACAACCCCTGTTAAGAAATTAGCATTAATAGCAATAATGAAAATATGAAATAATAAAATTAAATAATATTTCACACTGAGATAAGTTATTGTTCAATTGTATCAATTATCAGAGCAAGTCTGAGAGTTCACAACTAATTCCTGGAACGGTTCACTCATTTGGCCGTTTAAGAAATTCGGGCAAAGCTATCAGACTTCTTGCTCTGCATAAGATCAACTTACCATTTCAACTACATAGCATGTTAACAATAGCAAGAGTGATTCGAACTCAAGTCTGTTGAAATTCATATTAACTGCTTTTCGAGTTATGAATACAGCCGTAAATATGAGTGTCTCTAGTTATTGTAGTCACGGTTGCTATAAGCTTAACCAAAAAAATGACCAAGAAGTTAAAAAAAAATTACCAAGCAGTACACAACGCAGGTGTTATTGAATTATCAGAGAAAGTAACAATTAGATTGTACTTATACCTGGCAGGTGATAGTAAAAAGTGACGCTAATTTGGCAAAAAAAGATTGAAAAAGTTTAAAAGTAAAAGCCCGGTATGCTATTGAAAAGAAAATGCTCAAGAAATATTTTCAATTTAGAAAACTAGAAAAACTTGCATCAAAATTTCTAACTTTTTAGTAAAATTTTTTAGATTTTTTTCACACAAACAACACTTTGAACGCAGTCATACACTTTTAGCCGTGCACAAAAAAATATTTATTTTTCTTGTTTGTTTTGAAATTTTGTTTAGGATTTCTTCAGGAAGTACTTCAAAAGTAGAGTGGATGTTGAGTAGAGCCAGCATCTCCTGGCGAAGTTTTTAACCTTCGAAGGGAAGAGAAAGACCGTTCGCTAGGAGCGACGGAAACTGGAAGCGTTGCAGCAACTTTTATATATCGATGTACCATAGGGGAAAAGACACGGAACCATTATTTAATGCATCAATGAAGGTGCTTGGTCGCTCCTCCTTTGGGATTGGAAAATATTTTTCTTTTTTAGGGCGTTACGCTGTTCGAAAGAAATCCAAAAACTCTATATAAAATGACACTTATGAAACGCTTAAGAAAAATTTCTTGTGTCAGAATCTATTCTACTTTTCTACTGCTAATTTCTGGAAAAATTTTCCAAAAAAGCGACCTGCGCAACTCTGACTTTAGCAAGAAATAAATAGTTGTCGCTTTCTTTCTTGAAGAAAAGCTGAAGTTTCGGAAAAATAAAAACAAAAAATTTAATAAAATAACCTTGAAATTCATATAAAAAGCGACAAGTTGCAATTATTCAACATGCAAAACAAAACGTCAAAACTTCTAGGCTATTCATGACAATTTCATGGTCAAGAAATAATTGAAAATATTTTACTAAAAAGTTAGAAATTTTGATGAAAATTTTTCTAGTTTTCTTGAATTTTCATGAATTTTCCACAAAGTTCTTAACTTTGAGTTGCAGTATTTTTATTGTGTATTTACACATACTTTCATTCAAAAATAACGAAATTCGTCTAAAGAAGTTAATTTTACTGGAAATTCCAAAAAAACCTTTTGAGCGCAGACATACTGGTCTAGGTGTATGACCAAACCAAATTTGGTTTAGAATTAAATGTACACCGTTTGTCATAGAAATGCGCGCAATAAAAATTATTTAAATTTTAAACCGAAAATATTAACAATTTTTTATTTTTTTTTAAATGTTAGGACTCGAACCGACGTGCCCCAAATCAGTGCGCAATGCTCTTGGTTTAGAATTAAATTTACACCGTTTGTCATAGAAATGCGCGCAATAAAAATTATTTAAATTTTAAACCGAAAATGTTAACAATTTTTTATTTTTTTTTTTAAATGTTAGGACTCGAACCGACGTGCCCCAAATCAGTGCGCAATGCTCTACCTACTGAGCTACCGCGCACTCATGAATTTTATCAGAAAAGTACACATATTCGCTATGTATACGACCTTTGTTGTATTTTTGTTTATTCTAGTAAAGTTTTAAATCTAAACCAAAAAAAATTGAGAATTTTTGTTGGTAATTGAAAGGTTTGGAATTTATTACCAAAACGTTTTAAAAATTGTGTAAACCAATGAATGGTTTAAAAGTTAAGCTTACATTTTTAGCCGTGTGGAAAGAGAAAAATTTTAAATAAATAAAAATATAAATATATGTGCATTTACAGGTAATCCTTATTTACTGACACTTTGGCCAAACCCCCCCCCCCCCCCCCGAAATTTTTTTCTGGCTACGCGCCTGTCCTGACAAGGCATGCGACCTGAATGCAGGGCTCCATTTTTTAATATTTTTAGGTAACTGTTAAGTGGTCTTGCAGTATCCTAAATTTTTTCCACCGAATACCTTCGATGATTTAACTTTTCCATTATTTTATAACGTCCTACAAATTTTGGTAAAAGATAAAATGGTAAAAAGAATTGATAAAAGACATGTTCGGAAGAAGTTGTTCTCAAATAATAATTTTCTTGCAAGGGTGTAAGTAAATACTAAGAAGTGAAATTTGGAAAAAAGAAAATCAAGAATCGAGGTAAATACTAATTTGAAAAGGAAACTAAATATTTTGGTTCCGTTAAAAATTCGTAAAACAATTTTTTAATTTTGAGTTCAAAAGATCCCACAAAACAATCCGAAAAATTCTGAAAGTGAGCATGAAAAGTTCTCAAAATGATCTAAAACACTATTCCAGCGGCGTCCAAGGAATCCTGCCTTATTTTGTCCAAAAATGGCCCCTAACTTGGATCAAATAAACTCGGCGAATCTCCATTATACAGAAATAACCCAAAAATGCACATACGGGTATAAATTGCTGTATCTCGTTGTTTTTATTTTGTACTTTTTAAAACATAAATTAAAATTTACATTTTTTCCTTTAAAGACATTTTTTGAATAACATTAACTCATCACTAAAATGTTTTTGAATAAGGAATAAAATTGTATGTGTTATTTTTATATATTTTTATATATAACTAGCAGACCCGGCAGACGTTGTTCTGCCTGACCAGTGACTTCCCTAGAAATACATTTTCAAATATATTTCAATTAATTTTTAACATTTCATTTATTGCAGTGCTTTAGGGTATACAATATTTCTGGATTTAACTTCTTTGGTATAAACAAATAAACTTTTGGATGTCCAACTCAAAAAACGGATCTTTTGAACGTAATGAGTATGACAAAAACCATTATGCGCTGCTGAGCAGATGTGTAGTTAGTATTTATTTAATTACATCCTATATCTACCACTTAACGCCAGTATTATGATTTTATGAAAATCCTATAATACTCTGGATATGTATAAACGGCAATAACAAAAAAGAAAAATTATATGCTTTGATTAAGATTTAAGAACGTTAAAATCTCACTAAAGCAAATACATTCAGGGATAGATATAACGAATTGAAATATTACTTAGCTTGTGGTCTTGAAACTGCCCACATTTCCAAAAAGTTTACAAAGGTAGCCTATGTATGTCGTACCCAACGAAGATTTTAACGTATTGGGAAAGTTTAAAACAGATCAACCATAAACTTTGGACATTATTGAAGTAAAAACAAAGTACTGAATACAAAAAATGTGGGCGCCCACTTTTCCAAACTTACATAAATCTTGACCAAAGCACACACATATCCAAAAATCATTAATTTAGACCAAATATGTTCAGAGTTATGAAGAATTGTAGTTTTATATAGCCTGGGGGCGTGGCACCGCCTACTTTTCCGAAAATTGATATAGCCTAAATCGTACACAACAATCTTCTGAACCAATCTGGAAAGTTTAAAAGAGATCGACCATAAACTTTGGAAATTATTGAAGTATAAACAAAACACAAAAAATGTGGGCGTGGCACCGCCCACTTTTCCAAAATTACATAAATCTTGACCAATCGACACACATATCCAAAAATCATTAATTTAGACCAAATATGTTCAGAGTTATGAAGAATTGTAGTTTTATATAGCCTGGGGGCGTGGCACCGCCCACTTTTACAAAAATTAATATAGCCTATGCTTTAACCCATGATCCCAAGAATATACTGTGAAAATTTCATAAAAATCGGTTGAGTACTTTGGACGCCTATAAAGGACACACAGACACACAGGCACACATTCATTTTTATTTATAAGATGTGAATGTAGCGATGTTTGAATGTCCAGACGTTTGCTTTTGTTCCCTAAACACGTGAGAATGGCAAGACGGATTTTGTTTAAATTTGGCACGCCTACAGGTTATAGGTTGGAAGGAGCTATACGCTATTTTTTTTTTATTTTGGCCCTGCTAGGGACCGTTACGTTTCGAAATTTTTGTATGCCATATTACTCTAAGTATAGGGTGTTTTTTTTAGGGGTATAGAACTTCGAATTGACATAAAACACAAGAAAATCGTTTTAAGGTCCATCAATTTGGCTTTATTGGAAGGATAATTTTATGCCATTAAAGTTTAAATATGATTTCGGGCATGTGGCCGCCGCGGCTGGCTCGAATAAAGCCAATTCTACAGATCCAATTTTCAACCACTTTTTCGAGCATATGGGGCCGTATGTCGGCAATAACGCCACGAATGTTGGCTTCCAATTCCCCTAACGTTTCTGGTTTGTTGGTGTAGACGAGCGACTTCACATATCCCCAAAGAAAATAATCCAATGGTGTCAAATCACACGACCTTGGTGGCCAATTGACAGGTCCATTCCGCGAAATTATGCGCTCATCGAATGTTTCCTTCAATAAATCGATTGTGACGTGCGCTGTGTGGCATGTAGCGCCGTCTTGTTGGATCCACAACTCATCCACATTCATGCCATCCAATTCGGGAACAAAATAGTCGGTTATCATGGCTCTATACCGGTCTCCATTAACGGTAGCTGCCTCTCCAGCATTATTGCGGAAGAAGTATGGCCCAATGACTCCACCAGCCCACAGAGCACACCAAACAGTCAGTGTTTGTGGATGTAATGGCGTTTCAAGGGTCTCATGTGTATTCTCTTCACTCCAAATATGGCAATTTTGCTTGTTGACGTAGCCATTCAACCAAAAATGAGCCTCATCACTGAACAAAATTTTGCCATTTGAAAAAAAAATTTTAACCATTATTTTCGAAATAAATTTGCACCATTTGCAAGTGTTGTTCTTTTGTCAACCTGTTCATGATGAAATGGCAAACCAAACTGAACATAAATGACATTAGAGTTGCCAGATTTGACCACAAAATGCCAGTTTTATATCTATTCGAAAAACAAACCTGTAAAAAAAACACCCTATATATTGAACCTATACTTATGATATTTCGCATATAGGTATAGACAATATGGGTATCAAACGAAAGGGGAAGGCAAAAGGTTTCATTTTGGCTTCGATATATTTCGATAAGTTGATCGATAACTAAGCTATCGGTCGAAATGCGATTGCCCGAAAACCTTAATATTACAATACAATATGGGTATCAAACAAAAGGGGATGGCCCCAGGTTTCATTTGGACTTCGACAGGTTTCGATAAATTTATCGATGACTGAGTTATCGATGAAAATATGATTACCGAAAAACCTTAAACTTGCCCTACAATATGGGTATCAAACGAAAGGGGAAGGCCGCAGGTTTCATTTGGACTTCGACATATTTCGATAAATTGATCGATAACTGAGTTATCGGTCAAAATGCGATTGCCCGGAAACCTCTATATTTCATTACAATATGGGTATCAAACGAAAGAAGATAGCTCCAGGTTTCATCCGAACTTATATATATTTCGATAAATTTATCGATAACTGAGTTATCGGTGATCGCCCAAAAAACTTAAGATTACTCTATAATATGGGTATAAAACGAAAGGGGAAGCCCAGGTTTCATTTGTACTTCGACATATTTCGATAAATTTATCTATAACTGAGTTATCGGTAAAAATGCGATTGCAGAAAAACCTTAATAGTACCCTACAATATGGTATCAAATCAACATTTGAATTTGCATTAATCCTGGCACAATTTGTCAAAATTGAATTCTTGAAAGGCCCCCTAACGTTACCAACAAATACCTCAAAAGAACATTTTTGAAAACCAGTTTTCAATATTCTTTTTAAAAATTTTCAAAATATTCGAATTTGGTAAATTCTTCAGTAGGCAATAATCATACTAATATTAGAAATGTGAATGTAGCGATGTTTGGCTGTCCAGACGTTTGCTTCTGTTACTCAATCACGTGAGAATGGCAAGACGTATGTATTTCAGGCCCGTGCGCACGGGTAGGTTTTGGGGGTTAAAACCCCCCCCATGCCCAAATCTAAGTTGCAATGATTTTACAAACATTTTCAAAATACACTTTATAAATCTTGTATTGAATCTTGACTAATAATTTTTGACAAAATTAGTTAAAATAATTTTACGGAAGAAGAAATTGGTGAAAGTTGCAAAGAACAAGGTTGTCCAATACATAAGTCCGGCACTTTGAATTGCACTTGGAGCTTTCCGAAATTACAAAGTTGTGTAGCGTATGGGCATTTTTTGTTCTTAAATTTTACCGATGAAAACAGTGAGCAGTTTCAATTAACAGAGCGAATGAACTGCAAGGCTCAATTATATGAAAGATTTCGAGTGTTTTCTGACCCTTTTTGTTGTAGGCGTAAAGAGAATTGTGAGAAAATGAACGTTGGAGAGCAGATGAGCGACAACGTTCAATTATTTGAATGTTTTCAAACATTTTCTGAGGTTTTTTTTATTTTACCTAACAGAAGATAAAGATCGCATTTTTCATGGACGTTTATCAATAGTCTGTGGAAAATAAACATAGCATATTTAATATTTTCCGAATAGTGTCAATAAAAATTCATAAACCTTATTTTTTATTATTTATAATAATAATAATAATTCCCAACGAATTATCCACCATATCCCGCCCGACCGGCTTTGGTTTGTTAATCGTCGAGATCTGAAACTGCTCAGCTACAGAGAAAATTTCATCAGCCAAGTAAGGTAGATACAAAATAGATGACACAATTAATAAATAATTAGTTGACAGCGAAAAGTTATTGTTAAGAATAAAGATAAGAATCAAAGGATATGAAAGCAAATTGTAGCTATGTATTTAGAATAGAAATAATCGACATTTTTATTCTGCATAGTGAGTCTGAAATATCAAACGTACCAGAATGATAGTTATTATCTTGACACAAGCAACGAAAAGGCTGGTTTAATTCCAAATTAGTTCGGCACTGTTTCAAGATAAGTGGTTTAAAATGTCTTGATGGACGAGAAGGTACGTTGAAGTTCACTTCGCTCAAAAGAAACGGGCTTGTGATTGAACCATTTAGTAATTTAATCATGAAAACAATTCCAAGCATTTCCCTCCTACTAGAAAGGCTGTGAAGATTAATTAGTTTTAAGCGACTCGTATACCTGGCAAATTATACAAGGGATCCCAGTGAAGATCTCTTAAGTCAAATATTAAAAATTGTTTTTGAACTGATCCTAAGCGATCCACGTGGACCTGGTAACGTGGATTCCAAATTATAGAACCGTATTCAAGTATCAGTCTGACTAATGTAGTAAAGAGTTTTAGTTACATAAGGGTCGCTAAATTCTTTAGACCATCGTTTAACAAATGCTAGAACGCCTCCAGCTTTATTGACTGTTACGTTAATACGGCAGTTAAAACTGAGTTTTTAGTCCATAGTAACCCCAAGGTCAACAAAATCATACATTTGTTCAAGACTATAACTGTTAATTGTATAGGAAGCTGGCTGTGATTTTCCTCTCGAAAAACGCATGTATTTACATTTCTTTAGATTAAACGGCATATAATTTAAATCGCACCAAGTAACAAGTGTATTTAGATCTGATTGAAGCTTCTTCGAAAGACATAAAAAGCTTTACATCGTCGGCATACATTAAAATTTTCGAAAATTATATTACTGTAGAAATATCATTTATAAACAACAAGAACAGAATCGGGCCAAGATGGCTTCCTTGAGGAGCTCCTGAGGAGACATAAATAACATCGGATTCACAATTTTTAAACACTACTTGTTGTGCTCTTTCCCTAAGGTAAGAGAGATCTAGCGATTGAGACCCGGCTGGAAGCCCAACTGATCCAGTTTATGAATAAGTAAAGAGTGACACACTTTATCGAAAGCTTTGCTGAAATCAAAGTAAATTCAAGTAAGTTTGTAACGGTGGACTTTTCCTTACAGAACCCCGGCAGAAAGCTTTGCTATGCCACGATAGTTCTCTATAGAAGCCTTGCTTCCGCTTATATGAAGCGGTAGAAGAAACGACTCTTTCCATGCTTTTGGAAAAACACCAAACTTTAGTGACAGATTGAACAAATTGGTAAGGGGTTGGTAAATATTGTTAGCACACTTCTTCAAGAAGCATGTAGGAATCCTATCAGGACCGCATTTAAAAGATTCCTTCAAGGTTTTCAGATAAATATTTAAGAACATCATTGTCGTATATAGTTGGACAATTAATTAAATTGTTCCCATGTATTTAGCTCATAGGGATAATTTAGAAAGTAAGAGTTGGTGACGGCAGAATAGTTAGGAGTGAATAATTGCGCAAAGAAATTATGACCCAAAAGAAATAAAAAACGACCCCAAATAAGCTTCAGAAAAACACCAATAAAAGGCTCCGACAAGTGTTCAAAAACCCTCTGAATGGATGAATGAAAGAAAAGCACCAATTAGAGGTCTCCGAAAGGCGTCTGAGAAGGCTCCAGAAACCCTCAGAATGGAGGAATAAAAGGCTCCGAAAAAGGTTCAGAAAAGCACCAATAAAAGGCTCCGCAGTTCATTTAAAAAGAGTCAAAAAACGCTTCAAATTCATCGAAATCGGACTCATTTCGGACTCTTTTTTATGACATCGTTGGAGTGCCCGCGTAGAGCGATTTTTCGCTCCATTTGGGCTCTGAAAGAAGCTCATTTTGGAGAGTAAAGTTCTGAGAAATGAGCGTTTTATGGCTCCGAAAGGAGTCTTTTTTTGCACTTTTAGTTAGCTGGGATATGCCATCATATCACCAATTCTCTATCAAATACAGAAAAATGTGTACAACCAAAAAAATAGTAGTTTTAGGCATCAGAGTATGCAGTTTCAGGAAAGTTAAAGAACATTTAAATTTGTGATATATGGGTCTAGGTATCTGTTTCAGCAAATATGTTTAACTTAGTGAAAAATGTATGCGAATGCAAATCTAAATTAAAACCCCCCCCAAGGCCAATTCCTGCGCACGGCCCTGATGTATTTTGATGAAGTTTGGAACGTATACAGGTTATAGTCTGGAAGGAGTTATGGGCAATTTTTTTTTTTATTAATTTTGGGGGTTCGGACGCTTCTAGGGACCATTACTTTTTGATATTTTTTTCCCCCATACAGTTCTGAGTATACTTGACCTATACTTATGATATTTCGCATATAGGTATCGATGCCAGAGGTTTCATTTGGACTTCGATATATTTCGATAAATTTATCGACAACTGAGTTACTGGTCAAATTGCGATTGCCGAAAAACCTTAATATTACCCTACAATATGGTATCAAATCAACATTTGAATTTGCATTCATCCTGGCACAATTTGTCAAAATTGAATTCTTAAAAGGCCCCCTAACGTTACCAACGAATACCGCAAAAACCGGTTTTCAATACTCTTCTTTCAAAATTTTCGAATTTGGTAAATTCTTCAGTAGGCAATCTTATAAATGAGGAGTGAATAAACAAAAGGTCGTATTTCCATATTCAGGCTATATTCAAAAATCGCAAAAATCTGAGAAAAAGTCAAAGAAGCAAAATTATAAGCTTGTAAATGGTTTAATTAACACAAGATAGCTACTCTAATCTGACACCATCGTTATTTTAACTTTTTCTTGCCTCTAATACATCTTTTTTTAAACTTTTTAATTTGGAAATATGCCCTTTTGCTTGACATACTTTTGGAAATAAGCCTTTTTGAATAATTTATCTTCGAAAGAAAATCATCAGTATCGTGGTTTTTTCCCCTTGTTATTTCGATAACGACCAGCCCTGCCATTCACAGAAGTCATTTTATCCTTCAGTCCTATTAAGAGGCATTATACACGATATGTATATGTCAGTTTTTTGTATGGATACAGAAACACCGAGTGAACACAAAAGAAAACTAGTAAGGAAGTCTAAGTTCGGGTGTAACCGAACATTAAATACCTAGTAGTGATCTGTTTTCGTATCCTAATTTACTCAGGTCTATTTTAATAACTGAAAATTTGTTATAAAGGCAACTGATTGGTTTCGATAAAAACATTTATATTGTAAGTGGTAAATTAAACTATCACTAAATAACAAAATATAAATAGCTTTCCCCAGGTTCATGAAAGGTATGAAAATAAAAAAAATTAATACAAACAAGTACGGAAGTCTAAGTTCGGGTGAACCGAACATTAAATACCCAGCGTCAGTTTTCAGAACGAGATACAAATACCATGACTTGGCAATGATATAGGCCCTAGAATCTTATTTGAAATTTTCTATATCAAAAAAGGGGGTGTGGTTATCATCTGATTTCGCCCATTTTAAACACCAACATGCCTTGGCCAGAAAGTAACCTCAACTTATGTTAATCTATGTGATTTTCGATATCGAAAAAGTGGCTGTGGGTATCATCCGATTTCGAAAATTTTCACAGCAGCTCACCTTGGCCAGAAAGTAGCCTGCATAACAAATTCCATGCAAATATCTCAGTTTTTACGCAAGTTATGTCAATTTATGTGATTTTCGAAATTTTCGATATCGAAAAAGGGGGCATGGTTATCATCCGATTTCGCCCATTTTCAATAGCAACCTACCTTGGCCAGAAAGTAGCCTGCATAACAAATTCCATGCAAATATCTCAGTTTTTACGCAAGTTATGTCAATTTATGTGATTTTCGAAATTTTCGATATCGAAAAAGGGGGCCTGGTTATCATCCGATTTCGCCCATTTTCAATAGCAACCTACCTTGGCCAGAAAGTAACATGTATGCCAAATTTCATGCAAATATCTCAATTTTTACTCAAGGTATCGTGTACACGGACGGACAGACGGACGGACGGACATGCCTTAATAAATACCTCTTTTCAACCTAAGAACTTTCATATATGGAACTCTATATCTAACTCGATTATTTTGCGCCGTTACATAGTACCGTTATGTGCACAAAATTAATATACCCTTGTACTAGTACTAGTACGCTGGGTATACAAAAAAAGTAGGGTGTTAACTACTTGTCCGTATATTTTGCGTGTTTGCTTTCCGATTTGCGTAATTTTTGGCAGGAGTATACTACATACTATTGGGAAGCACCTCACTAACTTTCACGCCTACTTCACCAAAATCCACAACATTTTTTTACGGTTAAGTTTTGATTTAAAAGCTTATTATGTGTGTAAAATCTTATTTATAAAATTATGGAAATATCGCGATTTTAATTTTACAAAGAAGTTTTTCAGTACTGTGTTTAAAAAGTGGGCGTGTCCGTTAACCTATTTTGTTAATTTTCACAGCAAAGAGTAAGCTTTATATGCTGAACAATTTCTCCAAATATCGTTTCAATAAATTAATTTTTACAGGAGTTATGGCATGGAAAGTTTTGTGGAATAATCCACCATAAAGGGGTGGGGCCACGCCCATTTTCCAAAAAGTTTGGCCATTCGACTTTCTTTGCCCACGAACACTTTAGAGGTAAAATAGAAATGATATACAGCTAGTTTAAGAAAAGTTATTGCATATTCAATATATCTATGATCCTTTTCAAAATATTTCGAATAAAATTGGGGGTGGACTGGATAAATGAGCGCTACGGTCCGGCAGAGGTCGCAGCAGCCAGTTCAACACACCACATTTGACACAAAACAATGTAACACATTCTAACACACATATGTACATACACACCCAAAACACAACACAACACACCACACAAACTGTTACACATTGTTTACACTTATCACTTTTTGTAAAAAGTAAAAGCGATAACACGCATCGACCCGCGCAATAAAGTATTTGTATTTAAATTTATCCCGTGCTATTATTTTTTGGTATTTTCCCGAGTAAGTAGTGCCGCAGACCCCCGTGAGTTCGAGTGAGTGCCCCCCAACCCACCTGTGAATTGAGTGCCCCCTTGGCCCCATGCCAAAAAATTTATGGTCCTTTTCGCCGTAAAGTAAGGCACCTGTGGAAAAATAAAAAATAAAAATTTATTTACACGCCCACGAAAACAAAAAAAAAAAAAAATACAGTCCACACAAACCAACAAAATAGACAAGAATTGTAAAAACAGTGAAGAAGTGCAATTAAAAGGACACTACAGTGACTCAATAGGAAAAAAAACAGGAAATTTAAAATAAATAAATACGAAACTTAAAAAGGAAAATTATTGTCGGGCGCGCACGTAAAACCAAAAACAAACAAAAACCCTTGCATAATTGAATACAAAGAACACATCAAGACATTAACAACAGGAATTCAAGGTCGGGCTGCACTGAAAACAACAACAATAACAACATCAAAGGGAACGACAACAACAAAACAAACACAGAGAAGAGCAGGAAGATCATCGGGATACAGTCAACGAGGGAACCTCAAAAGGAAGTTTGGGTCACAACGACGTAACCCCCCCCCCCCCCCCCGAAATTATATTCAGCCTTGTGTGCACAGTCTCATAAAAATAAAAAATTTTATCATCAACACCCCATTCAAATTTTTCGTTGAATCAAATCATTTATCAAAAAATAAATTTAGAAACAACACTAGCGTGCAAAAAATAAGCAACAATTTCGGAAAACCCATAGACTGCCCGAAATCAATATAAATACCTATATATATTTACATATACACGATATAATTTGAACACCCGATTTGATTAAAAGATAAACATTATCTCTGATTTAAAAACTATAGTCGCGCGTAAACTAAAAGCAGTTTACTCAAATAAAAAATGGCCCCACCCCTACTAGAGGCACCCAAGACGGGTGACGATGAAAAACTCCCCGCAGAAAACACCCGCACCAAACTCGGTGCAAAGCCAAAGAAAGGCAAAGACTTTTCACCCACGAAGTTCATAGCAGAAAGTGACAGACTTATTAAGTACTGCACTAAATTTTCCTCGACCTCAATAGAAGATAACACCGAATCTGTTCTGATAATAAAAAATAAAAGTCTCGACGAGTTTTGGGCCCGCCTCCAGCCCACATATGATAATATTTTAGAGGCTGATGATTCCGATTTACCGGAGGGCTTCAAAGCTTCAGCGGAATCAAAGTATGAAAACTGCCTGGACCTGTATGAAGAAACTAAAGCTATGATCTCCGATCAGCTTAACATGCTAGGGACACGTAACACCCCTCTCCCTCCCACGAAAGAAGATCCCAAACCAAAGAAGCGAACTCAGGCACTTATCTCAAAGTGCCAGCTTGTGATACCGAAGTGTTTTACGGTGGCTACGGCGAATGGCCGTCCTTTAGAGACATGTTCTCTGCCGTATATATTAAGCATCCGAAGTTATCACAAGCGCAAAAGTTGTACCATCTCAGGCTCAAAACAAAAGGCCAGTCATGCACTATACTCGTAGTAAGCAATTCGCACTCAGCGATGATAACTTTAATCTGGCTTGGGAGGCTCTTAAAGACAGATATGAAAATACACGAGCACTGGTAGATAAGCAAGTAGCGATTTTGATGAGTATACCCAAAATTCAAAGAGAAACAAGCGAAGAGTTTATTAAACTGCAGTCCACTGTAAGCAACTGCCTATCAGTTTTATCAACCCAGAAGATCCCCACGGATAACTGGGACCCCATTCTGGTACATTTATGCGCCTCTGCATTACCAGAAAAATCGCTACTGCTATGGGAACAATCTCTGACGTCCCGAAAAATATGCCCTACATGGCAGCAAATGAAAGATTTCTTAACTACACAATACGAAATCGCAGAGAGGGTTGACACAAAAGCATCTAAGCCCAAAACGATGCAGAATGATTATCATAAAAGCTTCACAAAACCCCAAGATAATCTCAATAACCGAGGCTACAATCGATCGCAAACGTATACATCTGAAAGCAGATATGCGACGCGCGAGTCTTGCGGAGGAAGTCATACCTTACGATCTTGCGAGAAATTCAAAAAAATGTCAATAAACGAGAGATATAATTTGATAAAAAATAAGAATCTGTCTATTAACTGTCTTGCACGCTCCCACATTTTGAAAGACTGTGATAGGAGACATCATTCGATTCTCCACATGAATAACAATACTCATACCCCCCAAAATAGTTCTCACCCCAGAAGAACAACAGGTCTAGTTGCAACAGCAACACCTGACAATATCGAAATGCAAAATAATCAAAACGCAACAGAAACGCCCTGTTGCTCACATGCAGCGAATGTACAAGCGCTGCATTCAAATCATGAAAGTAAAATCCTGTTGCCAACTGCCATAGTCTCCATAGAACACAAAGGAGAACTATTCAAACTTCGAGCTCTAATCGATCAAGGCTCACAAAGATCCTTTATCTCGTCTAAAATCCAAAACCGGTTGAGACTCCCTACTCAATCGTCAAACTTTGAAATTTCGGGGATGGGCGGAGGAGTGGTACAAAACTCCAATAAAATCTGCTCATTAACCCTGGTTTCCCCCGATGCGAATGTTAGAATACAGGCACAAGCCATTGTATTACCGAAGCTCACCAATATGCTCCCCAATTATACTCTAAATAGCAGTGATAGACAAAAATTTGCTCATTTGAAGCTGGCAGACCCCAACTGCCACACCCCTGCTCAGATAGATATCCTATTAGGCAGTGACCTCATACCCCAGATTATGTTGGATGGTATTGAAAAACTCTCAAATACATTGTTAGCCCAAAATACCATCTTCGGATGGATCCTAAGTGGTCAAGTGGCAGAAAAAATATCCTCATTCACAACCCAAGTTGAAGATATGCAAACGAAGTCCTCAATTCCCAACTCAAAAAGTTCTGGGAGTTGGAAGAGCTTCCCCCCACGCAAGTTATTACCCCCGAAGATAAAGCTTGCGAAGACTACTACGCAGCCACAACAACGCGTGCAGAAAACGGTCGATACATCGTACGACTCCCCTTCAAACCAGAATATCTCGAATTGGATCATATGGAAAAAGCAAATTCATATGAGAAAATAACCCAAGGTAAATATACCTCATTTTACCTTCCCCATCACGCGGTGCTAAGACCTGACAAAAAAACCACAAAGGTCAGAGTAGTCTTCAACGCCTCAAATCCACAAGCTCCGGTAACTCTCTTAATGATGTGCTATACACCGGTCCCACATTACAACCCGATTTAATGTTCCTCATATTGAATTGGCGTATGTATAAATACGTTTTCAATGGTGATGTCGAAAAAATGTACAGACAGATTCTGGTACATAAAGACGATCAAGATTACCAGCGTATAATATTTCGAAACTCACCAGATAGTCAAATACTTGACTATAAACTCAAAACCGTGACATTTGGCGTCAATTGCGCCCCCTTCTTAGCAATTCGAACGCTGCACGAACTAGCAGATGAACTAAGGTTCAAATACCCCAAAGCAACCCCTGTGTTAAAAACACAGACATATGTGGACGACATCCTGTCGGGAAGCCACAGCATACCACTTGCTTGCGAATCACTATCCCAAGTGATAAAAGCCCTCAGCTCAGCAGGGTTCCCCCTAAAAAAGATTACTGCAAATCACCCCGAAATACTCCAGAATATAGATCCAGATCACCTACTGGACTCAAATTTCCTAGTTTTTGAAAAGGAGAGTACAACAAAAACTCTTGGCATTCAATGGAATGCCATTACAGACAAATTCTCATATACCCTTGAGTCAATAAAGGCCATATCAGCCAAAACAAGCCGGCAAATCCTGTCTTCTGTGGCAAAACTTTTCGACCCCGCAGGATGGCTCGCGCCAGTAATGATCCAAGCAAAAATGCTTATTCAAGATCTATGGCTAGACGGAACTGATTAGGACGAGTCAGTGAAACCATTGCGCTTGCAGAAATGGTCCCAATTCGCGAACGATTTACACTCCATCTCGCAGATACAGATACCTCGATGGGTCAACTTTTCTCCCGACCACCAAGTTGAAGTACACGGATTCTGTGATGCATCCGAAAAGGCATATTGCGCGACTATATATGTACGCACGCTACTTTGTGGCAAAACAAATTGCCAATTGCTAGCCGCAAAAAGTAAGGTCGCCCCTCTAAAGACCGTAAGCCTACCACGGCTTGAGCTATGCGGCGCACTCCTCCTAGCCAAATTAGCCTCAACCGTACGAAACCATCTAAATCTTAACGATAGCAAACTGTATCTGTGGTCTGACTCGGAAATTGTCTTAGCCTGGCTTGAAAAACCACCCCACACTTGGAAGACGTACGCTTCCAATCGTACTGCCACCAGAAAGTCGAAAAATTGAGTGCTTTCGCACCAGTGCGGATGAACCCGACATCCTCGAAAGATTTTCGTCTTTCCCACGAGCTATGCGAGTTGTTGCATACATGTTTTTATTTGTCGAGCGCATGAAGAATAAGGTCCACAAAATGCCTAACCCTCCACAGGCTATTCTGAACCACCATCTCCTACAGAGAGCAAAGGTATCCCTGATCATGGCCACCCAATCACGCTACTTCAGCCGTGACATATCAATGCTAACATCATCCAAGCCAATTGATAAAAGGAGCGCACTATTAGTCCTGAATCCGTTCCTGGATCCCAAGGGCCTACTTCGCGCTAATGGCCGACTCGCAAACTCAAGCCTTTCATATAACGAGAGGTACCCAATAATAATTCCGGAGAAGTCCCCATTCGCTTCTCTTTACCTAAACTTCCTCCATCTTTTAATGCTTCACGCCGAACACCGTTTGATGCAACAAATGATCCGGCAAGAGTTCTACATCCCACGTCTAAAGCCGCAAATCAAAAAGTGCATATTTATGTGTAAAGCTTGTACCATACACAAACAAAGGATGCGGACTCAGATCATGGCAGATCACCCTTTACCACCAGTGGTATTGACTTTGCTGGGCCTTTCCAAATAAAGGCCTCCACGCTAAGAACTTCCATCTACATAAAGGGTTATGTGGCTGTCTTTGTTTGTTTCACTACAAAAGCAGTCCACCTCGAGCTATGTTCTGATCTCACGACCCCAGCCTTTCTCGCGGCATTCGCTCGCTTTGTCGGACGGCGAGGATTTCCTGCCAGAATGATGAGCGATAATGGTAAAACCTTTGTCGGAGCCAAAAGAGCAACAGAAAGACACTTTGTAAAATTCGCGGAAGAAGTTTAACCCGAAATCATAGCCAAATACGCACCCCAAGGTATAGATTGGCAATTCATCCCCCCGAGCACCCCACACATGGGTGGATTATGGGAATCCGCCGTTAAGAGCTTCAAAATACATTTCAAAAAGGTCGCTGGAACTCAAAAGTTCAATTTCGAGGAGTTCACCACGCTCCTTACTCGAATCGAAGCCGTTCTCAATTCACGGCCCCTCTCTGCACTCTCGCAAGACCCCTCCGATTTTACTGCCCTCACACCCGGGCATTTCCTTACAGGAGCACCACTTCTGGCCACCCCTGAGCCACGTGCTGACTCTCTTTCACTTTTAATTCAACACGAATTCAGCCACCGATGGAAGGAGGAGTATCTCAAAGACCTCCATAAACGATACCGGTGGAAAGACACAAAAGGCCCCAAATATTGGAGAATGCGTCCTTATAAGCGACGAGTGTCTCCCCCCAACAGAGTGGCGACTTGGCCGCATCGAAAAGGTTCATCATGGCCCCGATGGTCATATCCGAGTCGTAGAACTCCGTACTCAGAACGGAGTTCTGACTAGACCCCTCGTCAAACTATGCTTTTTGCCCCATAAAGATTAAGATCCCCATTTCTCCCATTAAATCAAATCCCCAAGTCGCGAAGGTTTTAGATATTCCAAATAGTCACAACGATACCCCATATAAAATCTCACTCAGTTAAAAAGCTGCCTACCCTTAGCATGCAAACCCATGTAAACCACACTTTCTTTCTCTCCCAATAGAGATCATGGATGTCAAGATGAGGGACGCATCCGATTCCACCTCCGCTCACCCTAGCACCGCAACCGGACGACGCACCGAGCTTCCAGTCGCTCAGCCCCGGCGCACCAATGCGCCCCCCATAGCGGCACCCCAGGTAGCACCACGTAATCGCGTGTCTCGAGCCGTGGCAGCTCCACCGGAGTTGCCATCGGCCGAACCGACGCTCACCGTTGATCGTTCGGCGCTACGATGTGGACTGTGCCACCGTCTACATGCACTACGCTTATGTCCCATTTTCCGGGGCATGCCGCCACCGCAACGCCGACAAGTGGCATCCGCACATGGCTATTGCCTAAACTGTCTGGCTCAGACGCATGTCGCAGCGCAATGTACGTCACCGAATGTATGCCAGCTGTGCTACCAACCCCACCACACGCTTTTACACCGCGTTCCAAGCGGAAACTCGGTCGCTATGGGAGTCCATCGACGTCGACTACCAGCCAACTCAACAGCGCATCGCAGCGGGCATCAACCACCAGCTGCCGTTCCTCGACGCCGCCGCCCAACGGTTCATCCAGGCCCGCAGCAGCAACAGCATCGTCGTCCCTACCGGCCTCCCCATGCTTCGCATCCTCGTTCGCAGCCTCGGTCGCTTCACCGACGCACCACCGGGCTGCGTAGAAACGCTGCAACAACTCCAACGCTTACTAGGCTAAGCATTCGCCTAGGGGGGCCGGGATGGATAAATGAGCTCTACGGTCCGGCAGAGGTCGCAGCAGCCAGTTCAACACACCACATTTGACACAAAACAATGTAACACATTCTAACACACATATGTACACACACACCCAAAACACAACACAACACACCACACAAACTGTCACACATTGTTTACACTTATCACTTTTTGTAAAAAGTAAAAGCGATAACACGCATCGACCCGCGCAATAAATTATTTGTATTTAAATTTATCCCGCGCTATTATTTTTTGGTATTTTCCCGAGTAAGTAGTGCCGCAGACCCCCGTGAGTTCGAGTGAGTGCCCCCCAACCCACCTGTGAATTGAGTGCCCCCTTGGCCCCATGCCAAAATTTTTTTTCGCCAAAAAAAAAGTGTGCCTTAACGCTAAAGTACACACCAAATTATATCCTTTTTTTATCGCATTTTCATGGACGTTTATCAATAGTCTGTAGAAAATAAACATAGCACATTTCATATTTTCCGAATTGTGTCAATAAAACTTCATAAACCTTATTTTTTATGGAGATTTTACACAAACAACAAGCTTGTGTTTCCGGTCTTTATATTTCAAGTATCCAGGATACTTATTTTTTATTATTTATGACACAAAAGAAATAAAAAACAACCCCAAATAAGCTTCAGAAAAACACCAATAAAAGGCTCCGAAAAGAGTCCAAAAAGGCTCCAAAAACCCTCTGAATGGATGAATAAAAGAAAGGCACCAATTAAAGGCTCCGCAGTTCATTTAAAAAGAGTCGTAAAACGCTTCAAATTCATCGAAATCGGACTCATTCGGACTCTTTTTTATGACTCCGTTGGAGTGCCAGCGTAGAGCGATTTTTCGCTCCATTTGGGCTCCGAAAGAAGGTCATTTTGGAGAGTAAAGCTCTGAGAAATGCCGAAAGGAGTATTTTTTTGCACTTTTGGTTAGCTGGGATATGCCATCATCTATCAAATACAGAAAAATGTGTACAAAAAAAAAAATTTTTCTGGGGTATAGTTTTAGGCATCGGAGTATGCAGTTTCAGAAAAGTTAAACAACATTTAAATTTATGATGTATGAGTCTAGGTATCTGCATTCCCACAACAGCCGGTTCTACGTACCGGAATGACCCGGGCTTTACCCGGCTGTTATTTCAGTGTAACCCGGTCCAATTTGTATCAGTTCCAGCAAATATGTTTATCTTAGTGAAAAATGTATGCGGATGCAAATCTAAATTAAACCCCCACAAGGCTAATTCCTGCGCACGGCCCTGTACGGCATTGTGGGTATCAAATTAAAGGTATTTTACTGCGTATACTAACCAAAATATTTTCGCGTAGTATTGTCACCTGAACGCATTTTCTTTATTCCTTCAGATATCGACCACTATCCCGGGAACGATGATTTTCTACTTGAATGTTGCCACTAATGGAAACTTAGAGGGTTGCCACCTTTCCGATTTTTTTTAAATATATGGAAATATGGGTATCAAATGAAAGGTATTTTAGGGCGTATACCAACCAGAATATTTCATACACAACAGGTGTCGCCAATGTATGTTAAGTGACTTTTTGAGGTTAGTGTTCGATATTTTGGAAATCTTTTTTGGAAATTTATGCTCTTGGTAAGTAAGATTATGCGGAAAATTCGAAAAATACCGAGCAAGTCTCGATCACCCAGGTACTACATAATAATGATAAGAACACAATTTTATTCACACGAGCATATATAACAAAAACAACGTGTAGTACAAAGTATTATAATAATATTTTTAATTATAACGATTTATATTTTTATACGTGTATAAATAACTCCGATTTCTCAAAATAGTCTTCATTTTTAAAAAGGCGCATCTAAACTTAGTGTTTTTACTTTTATGAAGGCATGGTTTTATGACGTTAATCCCTAATGGATCCTTGTCTACATATCTGTAAAGAAAGCGAAATCAAAAGCATTAACTTAAACGAAAATATGGAAATTACAGGTCTTTAAATCAACAAAAAACTTTACTTACTCTTTTTTCTTTCGCACTTTTAAATTGTCCTTTTCTTTTCTTCCTCCGGTATTTAACATAGCCACAAGGGTTTCTTCCATTTTAAAATAAAATGTCAAGGACTTCCCACAATATTAATTCAGAGATACTTTGAAATTATTTTATGAAAGCACAATCTGTTCACACCTTAATTTTTCATTAAAAGAAACATAAAAATGACAGTTATACCGTAGACAATTTTTTATTGACAATTGAAGAAACTGTTGCTATATCGATTTTATAAAAGTGGAACATATTTCAGTGGTTAAGTCGTTTATTTTAAAAACGCTATTTTATATGCAAATAAAAAATGCCCTTTTGTCTGATTGTTTACGACAAGGTAGCAAAACATAATGGGAAATAAGACGTTTTGATTGAAACAATGCAAACATTTTAAACCACAAATAAATGAAATGGAAATATGTCCCTTTTTGTTGAAACTTATTTTTTGGCAGATCTTTTTATATGGTAAAAACATATTTTAGTGGTTTCCATTGAAGACAACATGTGTAATTATGCCCAAACAAGCCGATTTCATCAAAATCTCCAATAGAGTGACGAATGGAAATAAGCCCTTTTGTTTATTCACTCCTCAAATAAAAATGAATGTGTGTCTGTGTGTCCTTTATAGGCGTCCAAAGTACTCAACCGATTTTTATGAAATTTTCACAGTATATTCTTGGGATCATGGGTTAAAGCATAGGCTATATTAATTTTTGGAAAAGTGGGCGGTGCCACGCCCCCAGGCTATATAAAACTACAATTCTTCATAACTCTGAACATATTTGGTCTAAATTAATGATTTTTGGATATGTGTGTCGATTGGTCAAGATTTATGTAATTTTGGAAAAGTGGGTGCCACGCCCACATTTTTTGTGTTTTGTTTGGACCTGTATGAAGAAACTAAAGCTATGATCTCCGATCAGCTTAACATGCTAGGGACACGTAACACCCCTCTCCCTCCCACGAAAGAAGATCCCCAAACCAAAGAAGCGAACTCAGGCACTTATCTCAAAGTGCCAGCTTGTGATACCGAAGTGTTTTACGGTGGCTACGGCGAATGGCCGTCCTTTAGAGACATGTTCTCTGCCGTATATATTAAGCATCCGAAGTTATCACAAGCGCAAAAGTTGTACCATCTCAGGCTCAAAACAAAAGGCCAGTCATGCACTATACTCGTAGTAAAGCAATTCGCACTCAGCGATGATAACTTTAATCTGGCTTGGGAGGCTCTTAAAGACAGATATGAAAATACACGAGCACTGGTAGATAAGCAAGTAGCGATTTTGATGAGTATACCCAAAATTCAAAGAGAAACAAGCGAAGAGTTTATTAAACTGCAGTCCACTGTAAGCAACTGCCTATCAGTTTTATCAACCCAGAAGATCCCCACGGATAACTGGGACCCCATTCTGGTACATTTATGCGCCTCTGCATTACCAGAAAAATCGCTACTGCTATGGGAACAATCTCTGACGTCCCGAAAAATATGCCCTACATGGCAGCAAATGAAAGATTTCTTAACTACACAATACGAAATCGCAGAGAGGGTTGACACAAAAGCATCTAAGCCCAAAACGATGCAGAATGATTATCATAAAAGCTTCACAAAACCCCAAGATAATCTCAATAACCGAGGCTACAATCGATCGCAAACGTATACATCTGAAAGCAGATATGCGACGCGCGAGTCTTGCGGAGGAAGTCATACCTTACGATCTTGCGAGAAATTCAAAAAAATGTCAATAAACGAGAGATATAATTTGATAAAAAATAAGAATCTGTCTATTAACTGTCTTGCACGCTCCCACATTTTGAAAGACTGTGATAGGAGACATCATTCGATTCTCCACATGAATAACAATACTCATACCCCCCAAAATAGTTCTCACCCCAGAAGAACAACAGGTCTAGTTGCAACAGCAACACCTGACAATATCGAAATGCAAAATAATCAAAACGCAACAGAAACGCCCTGTTGCTCACATGCAGCGAATGTACAAGCGCTGCATTCAAATCATGAAAGTAAAATCCTGTTGCCAACTGCCATAGTCTCCATAGAACACAAAGGAGAACTATTCAAACTTCGAGCTCTAATCGATCAAGGCTCACAAAGATCCTTTATCTCGTCTAAAATCCAAAACCGGTTGAGACTCCCTACTCAATCGTCAAACTTTGAAATTTCGGGGATGGGCGGAGGAGTGGTACAAAACTCCAATAAAATCTGCTCATTAACCCTGGTTTCCCCCGATGCGAATGTTAGAATACAGGCACAAGCCATTGTATTACCGAAGCTCACCAATATGCTCCCCAATTATACTCTAAATAGCAGTGATAGACAAAAATTTGCTCATTTGAAGCTGGCAGACCCCAACTGCCACACCCCTGCTCAGATAGATATCCTATTAGGCAGTGACCTCATACCCCAGATTATGTTGGATGGTATTGAAAAACTCTCAAATACATTGTTAGCCCAAAATACCATCTTCGGATGGATCCTAAGTGGTCAAGTGGCAGAAAAAATATCCTCATTCACAACCCAAGTTGAAGATATGCCAAACGAAGTCCTCAATTCCCAACTCAAAAAGTTCTGGGAGTTGGAAGAGCTTCCCCCCACGCAAGTTATTACCCCCGAAGATAAAGCTTGCGAAGACTACTACGCAGCCACAACAACGCGTGCAGAAAACGGTCGATACATCGTACGACTCCCCTTCAAACCAGAATATCTCGAATTGGATCATATGGAAAAAGCAAATTCATATGAGAAAATAACCCAAGGTAAATATACCTCATTTTACCTTCCCCACCACGCGGTGCTAAGACCTGACAAAAAAACCACAAAGGTCAGAGTAGTCTTCAACGCCTCAAATCCACAAGCTCCGGTAACTCTCTTAATGATGTGCTATACACCGGTCCCACATTACAACCCGATTTAATGCTCCTCATATTGAATTGGCGTATGTATAAATACGTTTTCAATGGTGATGTCGAAAAAATGTACAGACAGATTCTGGTACATAAAGACGATCAAGATTACCAGCGTATAATATTTCGAAACTCACCAGATAGTCAAATACTTGACTATAAACTCAAAACCGTGACATTTGGCGTCAATTGCGCCCCCTTCTTAGCAATTCGAACGCTGCACGAACTAGCAGATGAACTAAGGTTCAAATACCCCAAAGCAACCCCTGTGTTAAAAACACAGACATATGTGGACGACATCCTGTCGGGAAGCCACAGCATACCACTTGCTTGCGAATCACTATCCCAAGTGATAAAAGCCCTCAGCTCAGCAGGGTTCCCCCTAAAAAAGATTACTGCAAATCACCCCGAAATACTCCAGAATATAGATCCAGATCACCTACTGGACTCAAATTTCCTAGTTTTTGAAAAGGAGAGTACAACAAAAACTCTTGGCATTCAATGGAATGCCATTACAGACAAATTCTCATATACCCTTGAGTCAATAAAGGCCATATCAGCCAAAACAAGCCGGCAAATCCTGTCTTCTGTGGCAAAACTTTTCGACCCCGCAGGATGGCTCGCGCCAGTAATGATCCAAGCAAAAATGCTTATTCAAGATCTATGGCTAGACGGAACTGATTAGGACGAGTCAGTGAAACCATTGCGCTTGCAGAAATGGTCCCAATTCGCGAACGATTTACACTCCATCTCGCAGATACAGATACCTCGATGGGTCAACTTTTCTCCCGACCACCAAGTTGAAGTACACGGATTCTGTGATGCATCCGAAAAGGCATATTGCGCGACTATATATGTACGCACGCTACTTTGTGGCAAAACAAATTGCCAATTGCTAGCCGCAAAAAGTAAGGTCGCCCCTCTAAAGACCGTAAGCCTACCACGGCTTGAGCTATGCGGCGCACTCCTCCTAGCCAAATTAGCCTCAACCGTACGAAACCATCTAAATCTTAACGATAGCAAACTGTATCTGTGGTCTGACTCGGAAATTGTCTTAGCCTGGCTTGAAAAACCACCCCACACTTGGAAGACGTACGTTTCCAATCGTACTGCCACCAGAAAGTCGAAAAATTGAGTGCTTTCGCACCAGTGCGGATGAACCCGACATCCTCGAAAGATTTTCGTCTTTCCCACGAGCTATGCGAGTTGTTGCATACATGTTTTTATTTGTAGAGCGCATGAAGAATAAGGTCCACAAAATGCCTAACCCTCCACAGGCTATTCTGAACCACCATCTCCTACAGAGAGCAAAGGTATCCCTGATCATGGCCACCCAATCACGCTACTTCAGCCGTGACATATCAATGCTAACATCATCCAAGCCAATTGATAAAAGGAGCGCACTATTAGTCCTGAATCCGTTCCTGGATCCCAAGGGCCTACTTCGCGCTAATGGCCGACTCGCAAACTCAAGCCTTTCATATAACGAGAGGTACCCAATAATAATTCCGGAGAAGTCCCCATTCGCTTCTCTTTACCTAAACTTCCTCCATCTTTTAATGCTTCACGCCGAACACCGTTTGATGCAACAAATGATCCGGCAAGAGTTCTACATCCCACGTCTAAAGCCGCAAATCAAAAAGTGCATATTTATGTGTAAAGCTTGTACCATACACAAACAAAGGATGCGGACTGAGGTCATGGCAGATCACCCTTTACCACCAGTGGTATTGACTTTGCTGGGCCTTTCCAAATAAAGGCCTCCACGCTAAGAACTTCCATCTACATAAAGGGTTATGTGGCTGTCTTTGTTTGTTTCACTACAAAAGCAGTCCACCTCGAGCTATGTTCTGATCTCACGACCCCAGCCTTTCTCGCGGCATTCGCTCGCTTTGTCGGACGGCGAGGATTTCCTGCCAGAATGATGAGCGATAATGGTAAAACCTTTGTCGGAGCCAAAAGAGCAACAGAAAGACACTTTGTAAAATTCGCGGAAGAAGTTTAACCCGAAATCATAGCCAAATACGCACCCCAAGGTATAGATTGGCAATTCATCCCCCCGAGCACCCCACACATGGGTGGATTATGGGAATCCGCTGTTAAGAGCTTCAAAATACATTTCAAAAAGGTCGCTGGAACTCAAAAGTTCAATTTCGAGGAGTTCACCACGCTCCTTACTCGAATCGAAGCCGTTCTCAATTCACGGCCCCTCTCTGCACTCTCGCAAGACCCCTCCGATTTTACTGCCCTCACACCCGGGCATTTCCTTACAGGAGCACCACTTCTGGCCACCCCTGAGCCACGTGCTGACTCTCTTTCACTTTTAATTCAACACGAATTCAGCCACCGATGGAAGGAGGAGTATCTCAAAGACCTCCATAAACGATACCGGTGGAAAGACACAAAAGGCCCCAAATATAGGAGAATGCGTCCTTATAAGCGACGAGTGTCTCCCCCCAACAGAGTGGCGACTTGGCCGCATCGAAAAGGTTCATCATGGCCCCGATGGTCATATCCGAGTCGTAGAACTCCGTACTCAGAACGGAGTTCTGACTAGACCCCTCGTCAAACTATGCTTTTTGCCCCATAAAGATTAAGATCCCCATTTCTCCCATTAAATCAAATCCCCAAGTCGCGAAGGTTTTAGATATTCCAAATAGTCACAACGATACCCCATATAAAATCTCACTCAGTTAAAAAGCTGCCTACCCTTAGCATGCAAACCCATGTAAACCACACTTTCTTTCTCTCCCAATAGAGATCATGGATGTCAAGATGAGGGACGCATCCGATTCCACCTCCGCTCACCCTAGCACCGCAACCGGACGACGCACCGAGCTTCCAGTCGCTCAGCCCCGGCGCACCAATGCGCCCCCCATAGCGGCACCCCAGGTAGCACCACGTAATCGCGTGTCTCGAGCCGTGGCAGCTCCACCGGAGTTGCCATCGGCCGAACCGACGCTCACCGTTGATCGTTCGGCGCTACGATGTGGACTGTGCCACCGTCTACATGCACTACGCTTATGTCCCATTTTCCGGGGCATGCCGCCACCGCAACGCCGGTTCATCCAGGCCCGCAGCAGCAACAGCATCGTCGTCCCTACCGGCCTCCCCATGCTTCGCATCCTCGTTCGCAGCATCGGTCGCTTCACCGACGCACCACCGGGCTGCGTAGAAACGCTGCAACAACTCCAACGCTTACTAGGCTAAGTATTCGCCTAGGGGGGCCGGGATGGATAAATGAGCGCTACGGTCCGGCAGAGGTCGCAGCAGCCAGTTCAACACACCACATTTGACACAAAACAATGTAACACATTCTAACACACATATGTACACACACACCCAAAACACAACACAACACACCACACAAACTGTCACACATTGTTTACACTTATCACTTTTTGTAAAAAGTAAAAGCGATAACACGCATCGACCCGCGCAATAAATTATTTGTATTTAAATTTATCCCGCGCTATTATTTTTTGGTATTTTCCCGAGTAAGTAGTGCCGCAGACCCCCGTGAGTTCGAGTGAGTGCCCCCCAACCCACCTGTGAATTGAGTGCCCCCTTGGCCCCATGCCAAAATTTTTTTTCGCCAATTTTTTTTCGGAATATTGCCTGTATTAATATAAATAAGTGTGCCTTAACGCTAAAGTACACACCAAATTATATCCTTTTTTTATCGCATTTTCATGGACGTTTATCAATAGTCTGTAGAAAATAAACATAGCACATTTCATATTTTCCGAATTGTGTCAATAAAACTTCATAAACCTTATTTTTTATGGAGATTTTACACAAGCAACAAGCTTGTGTTTCCGGTCTTTATATTTCAAGTATCCAGGATACTTATTTTTTATTATTTATGACACAAAAGAAATAAAAAACAACCCCAAATAAGCTTCAGAAAAACACCAATAAAAGGCTCCGAAAAGAATCCAAAAAGGCTCCAAAAACCCTCTGAATGGATGAATAAAAGAAAGGCACCAATTAAAGGCTCCGCAGTTCATTTAAAAAGAGTCGTACAACGCTTCAAATTCATCGAAATCGGACTCATTCGGACTCTTTTTTATGACTCCGTTGGAGTGCCAGCGTAGAGCGATTTTTCGCTCCATTTTGGCTCCGAAAGAAGGTCATTTTGGAGAGTAAAGCTCTGAGAAATGCCGAAAGGAGTATTTTTTTGCACTTTTGGTTAGCTGGGATATGCCATCATCTATCAAATACAGAAAAATGTGTACAAAAAAAAAAATTTTTCTGGGGTATAGTTTTAGGCATCGGAGTATGCAGTTTCAGAAAAGTTAAACAACATTTAAATTTATGATGTATGAGTCTAGGTATCTGCATTCCCACAACAGCCGGTTCTACGTACCGGAATGACCCGGGCTTTACCCGGCTGTTATTTCAGTGTAACCCGGTCCAATTTGTATCAGTTCCAGCAAATATGTTTATCTTAGTGAAAAATGTATGCGGATGCAAATCTAAATTAAACCCCCACAAGGCTAATTCCTGCGCACGGCCCTGTACGGCATTGTGGGTATCAAATTAAAGGTATTTTACTGCGTATACTAACCAAAATATTTTCGCGTAGTATTGTCACCTGAACGCATTTTCTTTATTCCTTCAGATATCGACCACTATCCCGGGAACGATGATTTTCTACTTGAATGTTGCCACTAATGGAAACTTAGAGGGTTGCCACCTTTCCGATTTTTTTTAAATATATGGAAATATGGGTATCAAATGAAAGGTATTTTAGGGCGTATACCAACCAGAATATTTCATACACAACAGGTGTCGCCAATGTATGTTAAGTGACTTTTTGAGGTTAGTGTTCGATATTTTGGAAATCTTTTTTGGAAATTTATGCTCTTGGTAAGTAAGATTATGCGGAAAATTCGAAAAATACCGAGCAAGTCTCGATCACCCAGGTACTACATAATAATGATAAGAACACAATTTTATTCACACGAGCATATATAACAAAAACAACGTGTAGTACAAAGTATTATAATAATATTTTTAATTATAACGATTTATATTTTTATACGTGTATAAATAACTCCGATTTCTCAAAATAGTCTTCATTTTTAAAAAGGCGCATCTAAACTTAGTGTTTTTACTTTTATGAATGCATGGTTTTATGACGTTAATCCCTAATGGATCCTTGTCTACATATCTGTAAAGAAAGCGAAATCAAAAGCATTAACTTAAACGAAAATATGGAAATTACAGGTCTTTAAATCAACAAAAAACTTTACTTACTCTTTTTTCTTTCGCACTTTTAAATTGTCCTTTTCTTTTCTTCCTCCGGTATTTAACATAGCCACAAGGGTTTCTTCCATTTTAAAATAAAATGTCAAGGACTTCCCACAATATTAATTCAGAGATACTTTGAAATTATTTTATGAAAGCACAATCTGTTCACACCTTAATTTTTCATTAAAAGAAACATAAAAATGACAGTTATACCGTAGACAATTTTTTATTGACAATTGAAGAAACTGTTGCTATATCGATTTTATAAAAGTGGAACATATTTCAGTGGTTAAGTCGTTTATTTTAAAAACGCTATTTTATATGCAAATAAAAAATGCCCTTTTGTCTGATTGTTTACGACAAGGTAGCAAAACATAATGGGAAATAAGACGTTTTGATTGAAACAATGCAAACATTTTAAACCACAAATAAATGAAATGGAAATATGTCCCTTTTTGTTGAAACTTATTTTTTGGCAGATCTTTTTATATGGTAAAAACATATTTTAGTGGTTTCCATTGAAGACAACATGTGTTATTATGCCCAAACAAGCCGATTTCATCAAAATCTCCAATAGAGTGACGAATGGAAATAAGCCCTTTTGTTTATTCACTCCTCAAATAAAAATGAATGTGTGTCTGTGTGTCCTTTATAGGCGTCCAAAGTACTCAACCGATTTTTATGAAATTTTCACAGTATATTCTTGGGATCATGGGTTAAAGCATAGGCTATATTAATTTTTGGAAAAGTGGGCGGTGCCACGCAACCAGGCTATATAAAACTACAATTCTTCATAACTCTGAACATATTTGGTCTAAATTAATGATTTTTGGATATGTGTGTCGATTGGTCAAGATTTATGTAATTTTGGAAAAGTGGGTGCCACGCCCACATTTTTTGTGTTTTGTTTGTACTTCAATAATGTCCAAAGTTTATGGTCGATCTTTTTCAAACTTTCCAGATTGGTTCAGAAGATTGTTGTGTACGATTTAGGCGATATCAATTTTTGGAAAAGTAGGCGGTGCCACGCCCCCAGGCTATATAAAACTACAATTCTTCATAACTCTGAACATATTTGGTGTAAATTAATGATTTTTGGATATGTGTGTCGATTGGTCAAGATTTATGTAATTTTGGAAAAGTGGGCGGTACCACGCCCACATTTTTTGTGTTTTTTTTGTACTTCAATAATGTCCAAAGTTTATGGTCGATCTCTTTCAAACTTTCCAGATTGGTGCAGAAGATTGTTGTGTACGATTAAGGCTATATAAATTTTTGGAAAAGTAGGCGGTGCCACGCCCCCAGGCTATATAAAATTTAAATTCTTCATAACTCTGAACATATTTTGTCTAAATAAATGATTTTTGGATATGTGTGTCCTTTGGTCAAGATTTATGTAGTTTTGGAAAAGTGGGCGGTGCCACGCCCACATTTTTTGTGTTTTGTTTGTACTTTAATAATTTCCAAAGTTTATGGTCGATCTCTTTTAAACTTTCCAGATTGGTTCAGAAGATTGTTGTGTACGATTTAGGCTATATCAATTTTTCGAAAAGTAGGCGGTGCCACGCCCACGGTTTTTGTGTTTTGTTTGTACTTCAATAATGTCCAAAGTTTATGGTCGATCTCTTTTAAACTTTCCAGATTGGTTCAGAAGATTGGGAAAAGTGGGCGGTGCCACGCCCACGTTTTTTGTGTTTTGTTTGTACTTCAATAACGTCCAAAGTTTATGGTCGATCTCTTTTAAACATTCCAGATTGGTTCAAAAGATTGTTGTGTACGATTTAGGCTATATTAATTTTTGGAAAAGTGGGCGGTGCCACGCCCACATTTTTTGTGTTTTGTTTGTACTTCAATAATGTCCAAGGTTTATGGTCGATCTTTTCTAAACTTTAAAGATTGGTTCGGAAGATTGTTGTGTACGATTTAGGCTATATTAATTTTTGGAAAAGTGGGCGGTGCCACGTCCCTAGGCTTTATAAAATTTAAATCATCATAACCTTGAATATGTTTGGTCTAAACTAATGATTTTTGGATATGTGTGTCACTTGGTCAAGAATTATATAATTTGGGAAAAGTGGGCGGTGCGACGCCCAAATTTTTTGTATTCAGTACTTTGTTTTTACTTCAATAATGTCCAAACTTTATGGTTGATCTGTTTTAAACTTTTCCAATACGTTAAAATCTTCGTTGGGTACGACATACATACATAGGCTACATTTGTACTTTTTGGAAATGTGGGCAGTTCCAAGACCACAAGCTAAGTAATATTTCAATTCGTTATATCTATCCCTGAATGTATTTGCTTTAGTGAGATTTTAACGTTCTTAAATCTTAATCAAAGCATATAATTTTTCTTTTTTGTTATTGCCGTTTATACATATCCAGAGTATTATAGGATTTTCATAAAATCATAATAGTGGCGTTAAGTGGTAGATATAGGATATAATTAAATAAATACTAACTACACATCTGCTCAGCAGCGCATAATGGTTTTTGTCATACTCATTGAGTTCAAAAGATCCGTTTTTTGAGTTGGACATCCAAAAAATTTATTTGTTTATACCAAAGAAGTTAAATCCAGAAATATTGTATACCCTAAAGCACTGCAATAAATGAAATGTTAAAAATTAATTGAAAAATATTTGAAAATGTATTTCTAGGGAAGTCACTGGTCAGGCAGAACAACGTCTGGCGGGTCTGCTAGTATTATATAAATATAAAATCTTAAAGTAAATTATTGATTTTGAAAGGCCAGATAACTACTTACATCCCGAGCAACGCCGGGTACCCTGCTAGTACTAAATAAAGACTTCACAACTTGAGTTTTATAAGGAAGAAATTCAGTCTCTCTCGAAAGCGTCGACGCCTTCGCACCATTCTAAAATTGTCTCCTTATATCCCCAGTTGGAGGATGGTGTTTTTCGGCTGACCGGTCGTCTCCCAGTTGAAGAATTTGGTAAGGATATTTACATACATGCCAATTATATTACCAAAAAGTGTCATTTCAGTCAGCTGATTGTGCTTGATGTACACAAGACAATGTTCCATGTTGGAGTAAATGCTGTCTTAGCACGAATTCGGAAGAAGTACTGGATAGTATAAGGACGGCGGCTGCTCAAGACGGTTTAGCGTCACTGCGTTATTTGCAATCGGTTGCACGGTAAAAGCGCTTCCGAACCATGAATTGTATTACCAACGGAAAGAGTAACGACCACTCGGCCATATCAGATAAATCGGCCAAATCAGAGAGCGAGACACAACAACAAACGAAGTGTACATGATGCTATTCACATGTGCAGCTCGTGCAGTGCATTTAGAGCTTGTGGGCGATATGTCAGTTAAAAGATGTATCGAGGCACTAAGAAGATTTATAGCGCGCCGTGGAGTGTTCTCTGTGTTCTCTGATAATACGAAAACATTCAAGCGCGCTGACCTAGAACTTACTAAACAAAATGAGCTTATGGCCCGGTTTCACCAGCTCGACTTAACTTAGTTAAGTCACGATTTTGTCTTTTTCAGTTTCACCTTCTAACTTAACTAAGTCACAACTTAGTCAGCCTGCCAGCTGACTTATCCTCGACTAAGTCAGTGTTGCTGGTATTCGAAACCCATACGTCAGAAATGTTACTAATTTGCTCTGTGCGTCTTCCCACGATGATAACAAACCACGTCTACTATGGCGGTTGGGAGTTGTACAAACTACGTATCCAGGACGCGACGGTCGTGTCAGAGCATGCGACATTCGTCTTCAAAACCAGCAATTTCTGAAAAGACCCATCCGGCTGTTATATCCTCTCGAAATATCATCTCATTTATTTCGTTTTATATCATACTATCATAAAAGGTAGTATTTTCTACTTATTCATAATTACTTTTAGCTTATATTTTGAAGTTAAGTTCTTATTAAATAGTTAACCGATACTGTCTAGTATCGGAAACCTTTCCAAGTACCGCGTTTTAATTAAACATTTTTTTCACTCCACAACCCGTTGCAATATCCGCTTCTATCACATTATTTCGAAGCTTTGGTGGGGTTATGTTTCGAAGCAACATAATCGGAATATCAACTTTTAAAACGATGTTAGGCGCTGGTAGTCCGGGTGCTGAAAGAGAGTTAAGAAACTCTACTGGATAACTGGTAGCATCGGTTCTGTCTAAAAAAATCAGACCTGTTAAATAATGATTACAAATTTTATTGATTATTAATTGTATTGAGTCATCCTCAGAAAATTGTTTAATGATTAATTGCCAGGAGCTGTACCATGTTAATGATTAATATTACCTTAATTAAAAAAAATATATTAATTAATTACATAATTAAAAAAATTTAATTACATGATTAATAGAAAAATTTCTGATTATTTTTGATTACTTCTAATGCATTTTAATTACATTTTTGATATGATAATTTGATTAATGTCAATTAATTTTGATTATTTTTAATCATGTGATTAATATGATTAACGTAATTAAATAATTATTTTTTATTAATATGATTAATGTAATTAAATGATTATTTCCGATTAATTTCATTTAAAAAAACATTCATTTTAATATAACATTCAATAAAGCAAATATGTAGTACATTGCAACGGTGTTTACTGATCTATGCAGTAACATTAAGGAAATACATATGTATACGTATAAATACGAAGATATGAAAAACGTAACGAAAATCAGGGAACAAAAGAAAATTGTCAGAATATTGCCTGGAAACAATTTGTTATGTATGTATATGGTTATTGAATGGCCACCCAGCAAACCATATGAGCTCAGAATGAGCGCATAAAGCACTCTTTCTTCTGAGCGCTCACACTCATAATGAGCTCATAAAACAATCATAAACAGTCATAAAACGATCATATTTGAGTGTCATTTTCTATGAAACTGGTCACTCATAAAAGAGCTCTCAGTTTCATGCATAAAGCAGTCTTTTATGAATGAATTTCTGCACGCATTTAGAGCTCTAAAACCAGTGCATAAAAGAGTCTTTTTTGACCTTTTTTCCACGCAGTAAGAGCTCTAAAACCAGTGCAAAAAATAGTAATTTTTGATGTTAAATATTTCTATGTATGGACCAAAAATAAAATAAATAAAAAATTAAAAATAATTCAAAATATAAAGTATTATTTTATTCATTGACAATAAATATTATTACTAAAAAAATAAAATTAAAGAAAAACACGTCTTCACCTTTTCAAAATTACAAGCAAACTAACTTATTTTTCTTTATTTTGCATTTCACATGTTTATATATACTGTTACCGAAAACGCTCATATTTATGGGCATGTGCAAAAAAAACTCATAAAACGCTCATATTTTTGCGCACGTGCAGAAAAGGCTCATAAAACGCTCATATTTTTGCGCACGTGCAGAAAAGACTTATAAAACGCTCATATTTATGCGCACGTGCAGAAAACACTCATAAAAACGTTCATATTAGAGCTCAGAACTAAGAGCGCTCCGAAGCTGGTTTGCTGGGCATCGCGCAGTTAATACATGTATAGAAAAGCATACATACCAATGAATACACTATAATCAACTCCAATCTTTCTATCACAATTTCCTTTTTAAAAGTATTCACAAAAAGCGAAAACATGTGCCAGTTGTCTATAAGAGCTCTAGTCTTAATTGTTAAAAATAACACAAGCATGTAAGTGCAAATTGCATAGATTTCATTCATTTCATACTTACATATGAAGTTTATATTTCAGATGATAATAAGTGAAACTAATTAAATAATTGGAACTAATTTAATAGTTGAAAATAATCAAATAATAAAATTTAATTATCTAATCGTTTAATTAATTTTAATTCTTTGATTAATTTTAATTGCTTAATTACTTTTAATTACTTGATTGTTTTTATTCGAATGATTGTTTTTAATTAAAAATAATGGACAATTTTTTCCATTATTTTTGATTATTTTTTCAATGGCCATTAATCATGATTATTTTTGATTATTTTATTAATTCATTAATTAATACTCTCTAATTAATAATCACAAAATGAATTAATCATTAAATTAAAAGAGCCAAAGATACTAATCATTATTATTGTTAATGGAAATTTAACAGGTCTGAAAAAAATGTTGATTGACGTGTATGAGAATTCTTCTCCATCAATGTTTTGTAAGACACTTTGATTTATGGCCGCTGCTTGATAATTTTTTGGTGTAAGCATTGCTCGATCACGAAGCTAAGTATTGTTCTGACGCGTTATCTGAGATATTTCTCCATAAACTGAAGTAATAAGCTCCTCCATTGATGTAACAATAGTACAGAGATTCTTTGGCAATGTTATTAATCCATTTGATTCGGGAATGCAAACACTGACCGATTTTAAGTAAAACGTCCGAACACTAATGCGCCCTGGGTTTCCACCTACGTGCGTTCTCATACTACGCATTGTACTCAGTTTCTGTACCCGTGGTCACCACAAAATAAAACCGCCACTTTTCCCATCATGTGATCGTTTCGTCAAATGTCTTGAAGAATGTGATCTACTGCTTCCACTCAGTTTCTGTACTCGTGGCCAGAGAACAGACCGTTTCAGACAGGCCCGTGCGCACGGGTGGGTTTTGGGGGTTAAAACCGCCCCCCATGGCCAAATATAAGTTGCAATGATTTTGCAAAAATTTTCCAAATACAGTTTATAAATCTTGTATTGAATCTTGACTAATAATTTTTGACAAAATTAGCTAAAATAATTTTACGGAAGAAGAAATTGGTAAAAGTTGCAAAGAATAAGGTTGGCCAATACCTAAGTCCGGCACTTTGAATTGCACTTGCAGCTTTCCGAAATTACAAAGTTGTGTAGCGTATGGGCATTTTTAAAAAAATTTTACTGATGAAAACAGTGAGCAGTTTCAATTAACAGAACGAATGAACTGCAAGGCTCAATTATATGAAAGATTTCGAGTGTTTTCTAACCCTTTTAGTTGTAGACGTAAAGAGAATTGTGAGAAAATGAACGTGGGATAGCAGATGCGCGACAACGTTCAATTATTTGAATGTTTTCAAACATTTTCTAAGGTTTTTTTTTATTTTACCTAACAGAAGATAAAGATCACAATTTTCATGGACGTTTATCAATATTCTGTGGAAAATAAACATAGCACATTTCATATTTTCCGAATATTGTCAATAAAACTTCATAAACCTTATTTTTTATTATTTATAAAAATAATAATAATAATAATTCCCAACGGATTATCCACCATATCCCGCCCGACCGGCGCGAGGGGCGCATCCGCATGACGCGCGGATTGTCGAGATCTAAAACTGCTCAGATACAGAGAAAACCTCATCAGCTAAGTAAGGTAGATAAAAAATAGATGACACAATTAATAAATAATTAGTTGACAGCGAATAGTTATTGTAAAGAATTAAGATAAGAATCAAAGGATATGAAAGTAAATAGTTGCTATGTATTTAGGATAGAAAGAATTTACATTTTTATTCTGCATAGTGAGTCTGAAATATCAAACGTACCAGAATGAGGGTTATAATCTTGACACAAACAACGAAAAGGCTGATTTAATTCAAAATTAGTTCGGCACTGTTTGAAGATAAGTGGTTTAAAATGTCTTGATGGACGAGAAGGTACATTGAAGTTCACTTCGCTCAAAAGAAACGGGCTTGTAATTGAACCATTTAGTAATTTAATCATGAAAACAATTCCAAGCATTTCCCTCCGACTAGAAAGGTTGGAAGATTAATTAGTTTTAAGCGACTCGTATACGATGGCAAATTATACAAGGGATCCCAGTGAAGATCTCTTAAGGGAAATAGTGAAAATTGTTTTTGAAATGATTCTAAGCGATCCACGTGGACCTGGTAACGTGGGTTCCAAATTATAGAACCGTATTCAAGAATTGGTCTGACTAATGTAGTAAAGAGTTTTAGTTACATAAGGGTTGCTAAATTCTTTAGACCATCGTTTAACAAATGCTAGAACGCCTCTAGCTTTATTGACTGTTACGTTAATGTGGCAGTTGATACTGAGTTTGTAATCCATAGTAACCCCCAGGTCAAAAAATTAATACACTTTCTCAAGACTATAATTGTAAATTGTATAGGAAGCTGGCTGAGAAATTCCTCTCGAAAAACGCATGTATTTACATTTCTTTAGATTAAGCAGCATATAATTTAAATCGGGTGCCATGACAAAATCCCAAGTGGCAAAATCCCAAGTAAAAAAATTGGGATTGGCATTGAAAAAAAAAATATATATTTCAGATATCCTTAAAGAAATTTAAAGGAATATAATTAATTTTAAATTACATAAATTTTAAATTATATGAAAAATTGCTCCGATGTTTCAACCACTTGTCGGCAAAAAGGGCGTAAAGTTAGAGTCTCGCTTTTGCTATGTTTTTCTGCAATCTTTTCAAAGCATGGGCCACATAGTTTTGGCTTTATATATATACAAGCTTACTATTTTTGCGCGCACCGCTAATAAATACATATTTTAAACTTTCCATTTTTACCACTTGATATCTACTCAAGAACTGATAATTTTCATATTCCATTCATGGATAAAGACGGCATTCCTAACTGCACTTAAGACCGGTTCTTGTTTACAATTTTATACTATTCTTTGGGATTATGCCGACTTGGGCCACCCACATGGAATAATTTTGAGATAATATTTTAAAATCATAATATAAAATGAAAATTTGGAATTAAAAATCGCGCGATTTTTTATTCCAAATTTTCGCCTGCGGCGCTTTTTAGATAATCTTGAAACAATATTCTAAAATTATAATATAAAATGAAAATTTGGAATTAAAAATCGCCTGGGGCGTTTTTTTAGTTTACATTTTCGAAAGAGCAATAAATAATATCTTGTTTCTCTCTTGGAGCTTGTCTCTTAGCTCATCTCATTTTACATCTCATTTTTACTTGGGATTATGATACCAGCCTACAGTGTCATAATCCCAACTTTTTCCAACTTGGGATTATGACATTGCAAGGGAGTGGCATAATCCCAAGCTTCATATTTGGGATTTTGTCCCAATTTTTTTACTTGGGATTTTGCCACTTGGGTCTATGACATGTCACCTTTAAATCGCACCAAGTAACTAGTGTATTGAAATCTGATTGGCTTATTTCTATCTTCGAATGAAGCGAATGACGTGAAAAGCTTTACATCGTCGGCATACATTAACATTTTTTATTACTGTAGAAATATCATTTATAAACAATAAGAACAGAATCGGGCCCAGATGGCTTCCTTGAGGAACTCCTGAGGAGACATAAATAACATCGGATTCACAATTTTTAAACACTACTTTTTGTGATCTGTCACTAAAGGCTGGTTTTCATTAGGTCAAAATATGACATCAAATGGTGGCATACTAATGAAAACGGCTGGCATATGGAGTCAATTGCGTTTGCGTTTTGACGACTCGTTGTCATATAAAATGACATGCATGTGAAAACAGTTAAATTCCAGTATGACAGCGCAGTTTGCAACGATTGACACTCAAAATAAATTTGCCAACATGTTGGAAAATCTATTTCATTTGACTCAATTCGGTTGTGGAGTCGGGATCGCACCCCAAATTTTGTCAAAAAATTTTTTTTTTTCCTTTTTTATTTTATTTTTTATATTTTTTCCATTTTATATTATTGTTTTCTTTTTTAATTCTGTAATATTACCATTTTGTGGTCGGCTACGTTGTATTCATATCACAAATTTGTATGTTTTTGTGTCGGGAACAAAACAAAAAAGTGAAAATATATAAAAAAAAAATAATACTTGCAATTAAAAAACAAAGAAAAGTTAATAAAAAGTTAAAAAAACATTTAACAAAAGTTTAGGTGGGAACTCGCTACCCTACAATTGATAGTGGAGTAGCTTGTCAAACAACTGACTGGGCAATTGTAGTGAAAACAGGATGTCAATCGCCTGACACCACAATTTGACGTCAGTCTTTGACACGCTCTGCTTTATCGACTTCATGTCAGTTTTTAAGTCGTAATGAAAACACATTTGACACCAAATCGCCATAGTGTCAGTTAAGTCAGTTTTTGTGGTCAGTCATTTTGACCTAATGAAAACCAGCCTTAAGGTAAGAAGAGATCCAGCAATTGAGACCCGGCTCGAAACCCAACTGATGTAGTTTATGAATAAGTAACGAGTGACACACTTTATCGAAAGCTTTGCTGAAATCAAAGTAAATTCAAATAAGCTTGTAACGGTGAACCTTCCCGTACAGAACCCGTGTTGACAGTCGGAAATCAAGGTAGAGATAGGATTCGTATGCTGATTGGTAACAATAGCTTCACACACTTTTGGGATGGCAGAAAGCTTTGCTATGCCACGATAGTTCTCTATAGAAGCTTTGCTTCCGCTTTTATGAAGCGGTAGAAGAAACGACTCTTTCCATGCTTTTGGAAAAACACCACACTTTAGTGACAGATTGAACAAATTGGTAAGGGGTTTGTAAATAATGTTAGCACACTTCTTCAAGAAGCATGTAGGAATCCTATCAGGACCGCATTTAAAAGGTTAAGGTCAAGGTTTTCAGATAAATAAGAACATCATTGGCGCATATAGTTGGACAATTAATTAAATTGTTCACATGTAGCTCATAGGGATAATTTAGAAAGTCAGAATTGGTGACGGCAGAATAGTTAGAAGTGAAAAATTGCGCAAAGAAATTATGACCCAAAAGAAATAAAAAACGTCCCCAAATAAGCTTCAGAAAAACACCAATAAAAGGCGTTTGAAAATTCTCCAAAAAAACTCAGAATGGAGGCTCCGAAAAAGGTTCAGAAAAGCACCAATAAAAGGCTCCGCAGTTCATTTAAAAAGAGTCAAAAAACGCTTCAAATTCATCGAAATCGGAATCGAAAGAAGCTCATGTTGGAGAGTAAAGCTCTGAGAAATGAGCGTTTTATGGCTCCGAAAGGAGTCCTTTTTTGCCCTTTTAGTTAGCTGTCATATGCCATCATATCACCAATTCTCTATCAAATACAGAAAAATGTGTACAACCAAAAAAATTTTCTGGGGTATAGTTTTAGGTATCAGAGTATGCAGTTTCAGAAAAGTTAAAGAACATTTAAATTTATGATGTATGGGTGTGGGTATCTGTTTCAGCAAATATGTTTATCTTAGTGAAAAATGTATGCGAATGAAAATCTAAATTAAAACCCCCCCCAAGGCTAATTCCTGCGCACGACCCTGGTTTCAGACATGCCGCCACCTCATCAGCTCTAGTTTTGCGTGTTACGACGGGAAGAGTTTGACGAAGGTCACCACAAAATAAAACCGTCACTTTTCCCATGATGTGATCGTTACGTCGAATGTCTTGAAGAATGTGATTTACTGATTCCACTCAGTTACTGTCCTGTGGCCAGAGAACAGACCGTTTCAGACATGCCGTCACCTCTTCAGCCCTAGTTCCGCGAGTTACGACGGGAAGAGTTTGGCGGAAGTCACCACAAAACAAAACCGTCACTTTTTCCATGATGTGACCGTTACGCCGAATGTCTTGAAAAGTGCGATCTACTGCTTCCACGGCCTTCTTATGTGCCATCGTGCACTCATCCCAAACTATTAGGCTGCACTCGCTAGAATCTTTGCCTTTTCACTGTTTCGCGATATGGCACAAACTGGGGTCTCATTTGTTTCGAGGTTCAATGGTATTTTAAACATAGTATGAGCGGTTTGAGCGAAGAAGCGGCTGCTATTGCTATTTTACCTTGCCTTCTTACTTCAGCCAGTAGGAGGCGAGTCAAAAAGGTTTTGCCTGTTCCACCAGGTGCGTCCAGAAAAAACGTTTCTCCATCCTGTTGACTAACACTTCGTAGTACCTTGTTGTATGCTGACTTTTGCTCATATGTAAGATTTCCAATGTTATTGTTTACAATTTCGGCCATATCAGAGGAACTATAATTTGTTTCTGTCAAAGCGAACATGATTCACGGCCCGTGTGGATCATTCAATGCCAGCTCACCCTGCATGAAAGAAGGCAACTGCACAAAGAGCTTTCCAAAAAGGTTCATTAACGAAAATCCTACTGCTGAAAATGGATATCCATCGTACCGGCGTCGATCTCCTGAAAATGGTGGATTCACTGCTGATGTTACCTACGCGGACAATGTATTACAGTTGACAATCGATGGGCGGTGCCGTATTCACCTGTACTTTCACGTGCATTTGAATGTAGAGTATTGTGCCAGCGTGTAGTCCATAAAGTATATCTGGAAGTATGTGAATAAGGGGAACGATCTGGCGACATTTGGTTTGCGGAGTGGCGATATCGTGACGATGCATCTACCCACACTTCTCTTTTTCCGTCCGAAATTTTTGATGATATATAATTGAAACCATTTGAGATATTTAAATTAAGCGCATCTCATATAACAGTACCCATTGGCACCATTCGTTTGATACGCATATTGTACTAACACATTTTTTTGGAAATATTCGTAAAAAACTTCAAGATATCTCCGAAACTATTTGGGATATTTCAATTGATCACGTCGCGTATTACAGCACTCATTGACACCTTTCGTTTGACATCCACATTGCACTGAGACATTTTTGGTCATCCCTAGTCCACATATTGGGCGATAACTCCAAAACCGGTTGAGATATCGCAAAAAATAATATCTTAAACTTTAGCTTGAGCGTCTAAAAATCCAACGAAGAAGTTTCATTAAATTCCATTTAGTACTTTTAGTGATACGACCACAAACATACAGACAGACATGGGCCACATATTGGGCGATAACTCCAAAACCGGTTGAGGTATCGAAAAAAGTAATATCTTACATTTTAAGTTAATTATCTAGCAATCCAACGAATGCATTCATTTCCATTCAGTGCTTTCAGGGTGATACGGCTACAAACATACAGACAGACAGACACACAAAAATTTAAAAAATAGTTGATTGGGATTCTACTCGTTTAATAATGCTTCTCCCCATAAATTTGATATCTGCCATGGACAGGCATCGACCTGTTACAATCTTATAAATAATTAGTAAGGAAGTCTAAGTTCGGGTGTAACCGAACATTAAATACCTAGTAGTGATCTGTTTTGGTATTCTAATTTACTCAGGTCTATTTTAATACATACCTGAAAATTTGCTATAAAGGCAACTGATTGTTTTCGATAAAAACACTTCTGTTGTGAGTGGTAAATTAAATTATTACTAAATAACAAAATATAAATGCCTTTCCTCATGTTCATGAAAGGTATGAAAATAATAAAAAAAAAAGGCAGTCGGGTGTTAACTACTTGCCCGTAAATCTTGCTTGTTTGTTATTCGATTTGCGTAATTTTTGGCAGGAGTATACTACATACTATTGGGAAGTATCTCACAAAATTTCATTGAAATACATTCTTGAAATTCCAAGCAATCGCTTTTGAAAGTAGCAGAGCTTTTATGCTAAAAAGTGGGCGGCGCCACGCCTACTTCACCAAAATCCACAACATTTTTTTACGGTTAAGTTTTGATTTAAAAGCTTATTATGTGTGTAAAATCTTATTTATATAACTTATACAATTATGGAAATATCGCGATTTTAATTTTACGAAGAAATTTTTTAGAAATGTGTTCAAATAGTGGGAGTGTCCGTTCACCGATTTTGTTTATTTTTACAGCAAAGAGTTAGCTTTATATGTTGAACACTTTCTCTAAATATCGTTTCAATAAGTCAATTTTTACCGGAGTTATGGCATGGAAAGTTTTGTGGAATAATCTTCCATAAAGGGGCGGGGCCACGCCCATTTTCCAAAAATTTTGTGCTTTCGACTTTCTTTGCCCACGAACACTTCAGAGGTGAAATAGAAATTATATACAGCTAGTTTAAGCAAAGTTATAACATATTCAATATATCTATGATCCTTTTCGAAATCTTTCGTATAAAATTGGGCGTGAACCTAACCCGATTTCGCGAATTTTTTTTCGAAATATTGCCTGTATATATGTGGGATTGCATACCCTAATATGCAATCTCTGAACGTATCCTATATCTGAACATGCCCGCAGGTACGATCCTGCAAGTACGCTAAAGTGCAACCTTGCACAACAACCCTTTTTCAACGAACGACGAAAAAACGAAGACAGCATCAACGACATTGACGAACGATTAGACAGTTGCAATTTGAATTCAGCGAGACACGGACCGACAAAATATAAGCCAATAGTTTTAGTTCGCTCATAAGCCTTTTTATATATGTAAAATTATCTGTAACAACTTCAATAATTATTTAATAAAAACTAAAACCCAAACGGTCGTGTGTTGATTTAATTGGAACTCCACAAGTGGTGTCAGGCGTGGATAGCAATCCTGCCAAGTGATCGTGGAAAAAATTTTCTAACATTGACGCTACAGAGTATGCCACAAGTGAATATTATACTGTAGTAAATATATTGCAATAATTCTAATCGAATTGAAAAAAAGCGGTCAAAAACATATATTTTGCGTGCATGTATGCCAACAAGTATTTTATGTGTAAAAAACAATAAGAATTGGCATCGGGAAGACATCAAAGAACATATAAGTACATACGTGCGTACAAATGTACATCAATATCATTTGCACGTGCATATTACAAGTGGTGTCCAGAAAGCCCTAGAACTTTCCAACATTTTGGGTGCTGTACTCTTGGGACGTGTTGCAACTTGCGACCTGGGCAGTTCAAAGCACCGTTAACCGAAGCTACGCTACGTAGGCAAGCGCAGTCGATCAAAGCAGAAGCAGCAAATGTATTGCGCAGTCACACATACATAAGTACGGCTGAAAGTTTGAACAGCGTGAGCGAACAAAATTGAAATCGCGGAGAAGATTGTCGTTGCTGGACAGCAAGGCATGACAGAAACAGCGAAAGTAGTCACACATAAATAAGTACAGCTGTGAGTTTGACCAGCGTGAGCAAAAGAGAAGAATGTCGTTGCTGGACAGCAAGGCAATTTTGCGAGAGTGGTTGTGAGCATTTGGCGAAAGCGTCGAAATAAATGCAAATACACCGAGAAAAGTGAGTGCAATGCTGGGCAGATGCGTTGCTGGCTAATACAAGTGTAAGAGCGAGTACGAAAATCGAAATTGATATTTTAAGAAGGCGGTGGCCGACGAAGACGACGAAACACAAGCAAGAGCGAGAGCACAACAGTGAAACAAAAGGGTAAAGCCGACGTTGTTGTCAGTATATGTATGGGAAAATTGTTAAGTAGAAGCAGCAGAGAAACCTTTGAAGTAAGTAAAACGAATGTGATTATAATAAAAATCGGAAAACGTAGCAAGTTGAAATAAAAGTTTGTTAGGGAGATTAAATGTGTAAATGTAAAGAACTAAAAGAAATTTGAAAAGCAAGTGTTGTATTTAAAGCAAATGTCAATGGCAGAAAATCATTTGCATATGTAATTGTAAAAGTATATTGGAAGTTTTCTCAAGAAATGTAATTTGTCAATAAAAGCAATAAAAAACGTTAAAGAAAATACAAGTAAATGTAAAGATAGTAAGTGAAAGAAGATTTAAAGAAAATACGAATTGAATGTTAAAATCAAAACAAAGGAAAGAAAAGCAAAGAAGAATATCTGTCCAAATTATAAGAAGAAGAAAACGAATGTGTTAACCAAAACAAAAGGTAGAAACGAATGTGAAATGGAAGATAGTTTTGAATAAAAAGCATTTTAAGTGTCGTACCAATTTATAAAAAAAAGAAAACGAATGTGTTAACCAAAACAAAAAATAGTTATAAATATGAAATGCAAGATCAATTAAACGTATGTAAGTAAGACTTTTTTTTCTTTCGTGTTCTTCAAAAGAAGCTGAGTTAAAAAACTGTTGCTTTTTTGAGAGTTAAGCCTTCAGTAGGTATATATATATTTTATTTCCAAACATACACTTCAAAAAAAAAGAAATTTTTAATTTTTGACTTAGTTACCATAGTTTAGTGTATACGTAAGTTCGACATGGACAGACAAGACATTTTGGCACTGAATGTAAATGACTTAAAAGAGAAATTGGTAGCTGCAGGACTTCCGACTAATGGACGAAATTCTACTTTGCAGGACCGTCTTTGTGAGCATTATGGTTTCATTTCATAGCAATGTGCAGCAGGGGGCGGTGAGTGGTCGTCCGGCTTTTACATTGCGAGATATCGAAAGTTCAATGACATCGTTTAGTGGTACTGGGCATCCCTCGGTTGAGGAATGGCTCGATGATTTCGAAGACAATGCCACAGCTGTGCAGTGGGGTGATTTACAAAAATTTATTTACGGGAAGCAGCTGTTAAAGGGGGCAGCTAAAATTTTTGTGCGCAGTCAACGCGGAATAAATAATTGGTGTTTGTTGAAGGAAGCACTAAAGAATGAGTTTGGGGTTATTGCATCATCGATTGAAGTGCATCGTGAGCTTAGGAGCCGTAGAAAACGTCCAAATGAGGACTATCGGGAATACCTTTATAGCTTAATGGAGATAGGGAGACCCATCAATTTAGATGAAAAGAGTCTCATTGAGTACTTTATAGAGGGTATTCCAGACTCCAGGGCGGGTAAGTCAAACTTGTACCAGGCCAGGTCAGTGGTGGAGTTAAAAGCTCAGATTATAATTTATGAAAAGATACGGCTAGGGCGTCAGCCCAGTTCAAGCCCAGGTAAAACGCTCGGACTCAAACAAAAATGTTGATAAGCCGCAAGTAGCCGAGGCCAAGCAGTGTTATCGATGTGGTGAGGCAGGTCATTTAGCCAGCGGCTGTAAACAACCGCGAAAATCGACATGTTTTAGGTGCAACCAACCTGGGCACCGTATTGCAGAATGCCCAAAAAAAGAAGTGAAGCAAGAGACACCTCGTGTAAATACTTTGGAAATGGTACGCGCTGCATCACATATAGGATGTGTTATTTTTAAAGATCTGACTATAAATAGTTTCACATTTTCGGCATTGCTTGATACAGGGTGTGACTTGTGCCTCTTGAGGTACGACGTTCTCTTGATGTTAGGAGATATTGAGCTGTCAAGAGAGCGACACCAGTTAAGAGGCATAGGTAACAGTGTCCTTCATACGGTTGGCGGTTTCGATATAAAATTAAAGGCAGATGACGTCGAGTTGGATGTTACTTTCCACGTCGTCCGCGAGCGAGATATTGCGTATCAGGCAATCATTGGCAACAACGTCTTGAAGCAGGTTGACCTGATTGTTTCTGAAGACAATGTCGAGTTCAAGGCAAAAGGGGAGATTAAACCGGCCGAGTCTCCAGGGTTGAGGGAGTCGGAGTTAGGGCTGTGTGTCTTGCAGGAGTTTAAAGACTTATCTTTGTCTATTGATAAAAATCTTAAAATGGAAGCAAATATTGACCTATCCCACCTCAAAGGCTCACAAGCACAATCTGTTGAGATTGCCGTGGAGAGCTACTCGCCTGCAAAGCACCACGAATCTCCAGTTGTTATGAAAATATGTTTAACTGACGATAACCCTGTTTTCCAAGGACCACGTCGAATGTCATACTCTGACAGGCACACTGTGGACAATCAAGTTGCAGAGTGGCTAAGGGAAGGCATTATCCAACCCAGTACCTCAGAGTATGCATCGCCAATTGTCCTGGTCTCGAAGAAAGATGGAACTAAGAGGTTGTGCTGCGATTATCGTCGCCTTAATGAAAAGATAATCAAAGATAATTTTCCTATGCCGCTCATGGATGATGTAATTGAAAGGCTGCAAGGAGCGCTCGTATTCACAACTCTCGATTTAAGGAATGGATTCTTTCACGTGCCAGTCGAGCCTGCCTCTAGGAAATATACTTCGTTTGTTACCCATCAAGGACAATATGAATTTATGTACGTTCCGTTTGGAATTTCGAATTCGCCTGCAGTGTTTACCAGGTACATTCATGCCGTGTTTAGGGATCTTGTTGGAGATGACACGGTAATAACGTACATGGATGATCTTATCATTCCCTCTAAGGATGTGGATCAAGGGATAGTAAAGCCTAAGAAAGTATTGGATAGGGCAGCGCAGTTCAATTTGCGTATTAAGTGGGAAAAGTGCCAATTCCTTCAAACAAAGGTAGACTTCTTAGGGTATGTGGTGGAGGGAGGCACAATTAAACCTTCGGATGTGAAAACCGAAGCGGTAAGGAAATTTCCCATCCCAAATGACAGAAAAGCAGTACAAAGATTTCTGGGTTTGACGTCTTATTTCCGGCGTTTTATTGAAGGGTATGCAGTGATCGCCAAACCACTGTCTGACCTTTTGCGTAAGGAGGCTAAGTTTGTTTTTGGGGAAGAACAACAGGCGGCGTTTCAACACTTGAAAAGAGCACTGGTCAGTGCACCTGTCTTGAAACTGTATAACGCTAAGGCTTTTACTGAGGTTCATACTGACGCTTCAATGTATGGGTACGGAGGAGTACTGCTACAGAGAGACAGCGAAGACCAACTTTTCCATCCGGTCCAGTATATGAGCCGAAAAACAAAACCTGTTGAGGAGAAATACCACTCATATGAGCTGGAAGTGCTAGCTATAGTGGAAGCTCTCAAGAAATGGCGGGTATATTTAATGGGAATTCACTTCAAAATTGTCACGGACTGTAATGCGTTCACCATGACAATGAAGAAAAACGACGTCCCGCTAAGAGTAACCCGCTGGGCGATGATGTTACAGGATTATGACTATGAGATAGAGCATCGCAGCGGAACCAAAATGCGCCACGTGGACGCGTTAAGTAGGGTAGCATGCTTGATGCTTGAGGACTCATTAGTACACAGACTTAAGCATGCTCAGCAACAGGACGAATGGATCCGCGCAATTTGTAAGGTCCTAGAGAGAGAGACCTACGAAGATTTCTTCATGAAACACCAGCTGCTCTATAAAGACCCTGTAAAGGAACTTATAGTAGTGCCAGCAGTAATGGAAGACGAGATAATACGAATAGCGCACAAGCAGGGGCATTTCTCAATAAAGAAAACCCAGGACGCTGTTGAGAAAAGCTTTTTCATTCCACAACTTATCTCAAAAATAGGCAAAATCGTAAGGAGTTGTGTGGAATGCATTGTTACTGACGCAAAGGCTGGGAGAAAGGAAGGGATGTTGAACCCCATCGATAAAGAGACTCGTCCTCTAAGCACCTACCATATAGACCACGTTGGTCCCATGGAGCAAACAAAGAAGGCGTATAATTATATTTTGGTTGTGGTAGATGCCTTTTCCAAATTTGTTTGGCTATACCCAACAAAAAACACTGGCGCTGAAGCTGTTGTCGATCGCCTTTCCAAACAGGCAGCAATTTTCGGAAACCCCAGGCGCATAATTACAGATCGTGGAGCCGCTTTCACAGGTAACCTCTTTAAAGGATACTGCGAAAGGGAGGGCGTGGAGCATTTATTGATAGCAACGGGAGTTCCGCGTGGAAATGGCCAAGTCGAGCGGATGCACCAAATAGTTGTACCAATGTTGTCAAAGTTGTGCGCGGAGGAGCCGAAATGCTGGTATAAGCATATAGAAAGGGTACAGCAGGCCATAAATAATACTCCAACGCGAAGTACAAAGTTTGCACCTTTTAGGATATTGACGGGGTGTGATATGAGGGTAACTGGGTTGTCTGAGTTGAAAGAGTTCTTACAGGATGCAGCTTTTGACGAGCTAGATTTGGAACGCGAAGCGATACGGGATCAGACAAAAGACAATATAGCGTTGATTCAGAAAGAGAATAAACGTACCTACGACACAAAAAGAAAAGAGGCAGAAAAGTATAAACAAAACGAGTTAGTCGCCATCAAGCGAACTCAATTTGGGAGTTGCCTTCGGCTAAGGCCGAAGTACCTTGGTCCTTATAAAATCGTGAAAGTTTTGGCTCATGATCGCTACGAGGTGGAAAAGGTTGGCGAGGGTGAGGGTCCGGGACGAACAACCACCGTCGCCGAATACATGAAAAAGTGGGACCCATCGTTCGAGCCGAACGATTAGTCAGGATGGTCGAATGTGGGATTGCATACCCTAATATGCAATCTCTGAACGTATCCTATATCTGAACATGCCCGCAGGTACGATCCTGCAAGTACGCTAAAGTGCAACCTTGCACAACAACCCTTTTTCAACGAACGACGAAAAAACGAAGACAGCATCAACGACATTGACGAACGATTAGACAGTTGCAATTTGAATTCAGCGAGACACGGACCGACAAAATATAAGCCAATAGTTTTAGTTCGCTCATAAGCCTTTTTATATATGTAAAATTATCTGTAACAACTTCAATAATTATTTAATAAAAACTAAAACCCAAACGGTCGTGTGTTGATTTAATTGGAACTCCACATATATATATGTGTGCTGAATTTTATTTTTCTATCTTGAGCGGTTTTTGATTTATGATTAATAATATTTCCAAACTTGACTATATCAAAAGTGGGCGGTACCACGCCCCGTTTTAAAAATTTCTTCAAAAATGTATTTGTTGCCTTAACGCTAATGTGCACACCAAATATTATCCTTATAGGTGTATTATGTACTGAATAATCACTCCTTTTGTATTTTCGAAAATGTTATATATATATGGCTTTTAATCGATTTTGTCTCTTTTCAATAGCGCTCGGAGATAAGTGAAAAGGAACCTACATACCAAATTTCATTGAGATATCTCAAGATTTACTCAAGTTATCGTGTTCACAGACGGACGGACGGACGGACGGACATGGCTCAATCAATTTCTCTTTTCCTCCGACTCGTTTATGCCGTTACATACTACCGTCAGGCGAATGAAGTTAATATACCTTGTGTGCGAAGCACTACTAGGTATAAAAATGAATGCGTGTCTGTGTGTCTGTGTGTCCTTTATAGGCGTCCAAAGTACTTAACCGATTTTTATGAAATTTTCACAGTATATTCTTGGGATCATGGGTTAAAGCATAGGCTATATTAATTTTTGGAAAAGTGGGCGGTGCCACGCCAACAGGGTATATAAACCTACAATTCTTCATAACTCTGAACATATTTGGTGTAAATTAATGATTTTTGGATATGTGTGTCGATTGGTCAAGATTTATGTAATTTTGGAAACACGCCCACATTTTTTGTGTTTTGTTTGTACTTCAATAATGTCCAAAATTTATGGTCGATCTCTTTCAAACTTTCCAGATTGGTTCAGAAGATTGTTGTGTACGATTTAGGCTATATCAATTTTTGGAAAAGTAGGCGGTGCCACGCCCCCAGGCTATATAAAACTACAATTCTTCATAACTCTGAACATGTTTGGTCTAAATTAATGATTTTTGGATATGTGTGTCCTTTGGTCAAGATTTATGTAATTTTGGAAAAGTCGGCGGTGCCACGCCCACGTTTTTTGTGTTTTGTTTGTACTTCAATAATGTCCAAAGTTTATGGTCGACCTCTTTTAAACCTTCCAGATTGGTTAAGAAAATTGTGGTGTACGATTCAGGCTATATCAATTTTTGGAAAAGTAGGCAGTGCCCCGCCCCCAGGCTATATAAAATTTAAGTTCATCATAACTCTGAACATATTGGGTCTAAATTAAAGATTTTTGGACATGTGTGTCCTTTAGTCAAGATTTATATAATTTGGGAAAAGTGGGCGGTGCCACGCCCACGTTTTTTGTGTTTTGTTTGTACTTCAATAATGTCCAAAGTTTATGGTCGATCTCTTTTAAACATTCCAGATTGGTTCAGAAGATTGTTGTGTACGATTTAGGCTATATTAATTTTTGGAAAATTTAAATTATCATAACTTTGAATATGTTTGGTCTAAACTAATGATTTTTGGATATGTGTGTCTCTTGGGCAAGAATTATATAATTTGGGAAAAGTGGGCGGTGCCCAAATGTTTTGTATTCAGTACTTTGTTTTTACTTCAATAATGTCCAAAGTTTATGGTTGATCTGTTTTAAACTTTTCCAATACGTTAAAATCTTCGTTGGGTACGACATACATAGGCTACATTTGTAAACTTTTTGGAAATGTGGGCAGTTCCAAGACCAAAAGCTAAGTAATATTTCAATTCGTTATATCTATCCCTGAATGATTGATTTGCTTTAGTGAGATTTTAACGTTCTTAAATCTTAATCAAAGCATATAATTTTTCTTTTTTGTTATTGCCGTTTATACATATCCAGAGTATTATAGGATTTTCATAAAATCATAATAGTGGCGTTAAGTGTTAGATATAGGATATAATTAAATAAATACTAACTACACATCTGCTCAGCAGCGCATAATGGTTTTTGTCATACTCATTGAGTTCAAAAGATCCGTTTTTTGAGTTGGGCATCCAAAAAATTTATTTGTTTATACCAAAGAAGTTAAATCCAGAAATATTGTATACCCTAAAGCACTGCAATAAATGAAATGTTAAAAATTAATTGAAAAATATTTGAAAATGTATTTCTAGGGAAGTCACTGGTCAGGCAGAACAACGTCTGCCGGGTCTGCTAGTTTTATTATATGTAGAGATTTATGTTATTCCTGGTTATAAATACTTCGTGTAATAAAAATCAAAATTGACTGTAGAATCTGGAGGATCTTTAATGGCGTGTCGATTTTGTGATAGGCCTTGCTAAAACAAGTTGTTTTTTTTCACACACTGAAAAACTTAAATTTTGGCCATTTATATATGGGCAAAAATGCGGAATAGGGCATATACGTGGCCGCATCCAATATTTGGATTAATATTGGAAATTAAATCAATAAACCCTTTCCCACATCGAAAATGGTATCATATAGTCCCAGCAACCCGGAGACAACCGAAAACTACCTCAAATGTCCCCTCCGTGGCATGTCCCAAACACAAAATTCGAAACTCAACTGGCAGGGTTTTTGGGTTGGCCTAAGACAATTCAAAAATTCAGTTGGCGTGTCCGATTCTAATACTCCGCTGAAGTTTCCACCGAGTTTTCCAGTCGAAGCTCGAACGCACATTGTAACGCGACCCCTCCGTGGCTGTCCCGCATTAACGACAAATCAAAATTATCTAAAAAAAAGAGCAATCATTTTGGATCAGCATTAGAAACCTGAAAACCTGGTGAGCGGAAAACATATTTGGATGATTACTGCATTCAGGAAGGGCAGTAGAAGTCAAATTGTCCCCTCCGTGGCAAGGTGATTACAAAGTTATCAGAAACGCGAGTTATATATGTAAATGTGTATGTTAAAGCGTTGCGTTGTAGTTAATTCATTTCAATGATATACATATATATATATACAACAACAACACAACAATATGTGAAGTTGTTGTAACTAAGCTGCTAGTATAGATGATAAGTGAATGCATGAATGCTGGGAGTATGAATCTGACTAACGAATGTACTTACATATATGGGAGAAAACGCGGGAAAAGGCATATTCGACGTATTTAAATCTCCCCGAAAAAAATGTTATCGATCGCAGGGTTGTTGGGCTCCGACGCTAGTTGGACCCAAAACAAGTTTCTTGATCTTGAGAAGAAATATACCAATGCCACTGCTGTTTTATTTTTTCCAGAGTCCCAAAGATTGTCCACACTCAACATTTATTGGATGAATGATCAAACAGTTTCCAAAATATTTTCTGGAGCCTAACCTGAATTTGAAGATTTTTTACTTTCAGTAATTTTTAATTTTTCCATCAAAATTATCCTATGAAAACAATAAAAAAAAAATAATAATAATAATACTGTTGTTTTGTTGTTCCATTCTTTTTCCCTTTTGTCTCATTCTGATAATGTTCCCACAAAAGGGGCAAAACTTTAGATGAATTGTTGTTAAATTTTTAAAAACACGGGATTCAAAGGGCGTGTGCTTGCACGCCCCGGGGCAAAAACAAACTTGTTTTGGGTCCATTTAGCGACGGAGCCCAAAAACCATGCCATCGATAACATTTATTTTGGGGAGATTTAAATAAGTCGAATATGCCTTTTTCCGCGTTTTCTCTCATATATAGTCATTTTATTTTAACTAGTAAATCGACGTGTACACTTCTTGCAGGGGAATCAGGTATAAAACATTTTTATTATGTTCGCAATGTAAAAAATAAAATTCCAACTACCATCTCAAATGTGGTCACGTGCCATCGCTTAGCATAAAGGTATCAAACACAGATAAAAAGCAGCTTAGAGCGTGTACAAAAACTCAAAACAGCCTGCGGTAATTGCTTATTATGGTACACTGCTGAATGTTACATTCAACCATGACATAGCGAATATCTTTTTGGACCTCGATATTTGAAAAAGGAGGTCAAATATACGACTTAATCTAGAACGAGCTCGTCAAGATTTTTTGAATGAAACAATGCTATAATCAATGACTTGGCAAAACAAAAGGAAATTAGCATACGTGAGAAAATACAACTGTCCAGTGTGTCCAGTGTCCAGTTCTCACTCTTCACGAATATACCAATACACCTAGCAATACAAACAATAATGAAGCAATGGGCGCAGCTTGAAAAACATACAACAATATCCAAACAACAATTTCAACATATTTTAGAATTCTGCCTACGCGAGAATAACTATTTTTCATATAACTCCAAATTTTATCAGCAAACTTACGTGATGCCCATGGGAAATCCGCTTTCTCCAACCATCGCGGACATAGTATTAGACAAAATACTTGACGACAGCATAGCTGAATTAAAAAATAAAGACATATGTATACATCAAATACATAAACAAGTATGTAGATGATGTATTCGCAATTATTAAATCTAAAGACGCGGAACATATCTTAAAAATATTGAATGCACAACACACGAGCATTAAGTTCACTACGGAGAAAGAAAAAGACAACAAAATAGCTTTTCTGGACGTAGAAATAAGTAAGAAAAATAATAATCTTTTAATGAACTGGTATGCAAAATCAATAGCATCGGGACGGTTTATCAATTTTCATTCCAATCACCCCTGGAAGCAAAAAGCTAATACGGTAACAAGCCTAATAAGAAAAGTAGCCTTACTTAGTAATGAAGATTTTATGAAAGAAAATAAGATAAAATTAAAAAACATTTTATTTAAAAATAGCTACATATCCACATAAACTAATAGACAAATTAATCGAAAACGCAATTAACAAAGTTCACACAGAAGAAAATAACACACCAGTAAACACTTCCAACAATATAAAATACATCGGCGTACCTTACATACCGGGTCTCACTAATAATCAAACGCTGCATCGACTAATAGAAAATGACAACACCAGGTACGCTCATAGGCCAAATACTACACTCCGGAAAATATTCACCAAAACAAAAGACCCTATTGAGAAAGAACAACAAAGTAATGTCGTTTATCAAATTAAATGCAATGGCCGTGATAATGAAACGTGTGGAAAATTTTACATTGGCACTACTAAACGACAACTGGGTATAAGAATTAATGAGCATAGAAAAGATGCTGAAAATAAAAAAACGACAACGGCTCTAGCGCAGCATTTGACAAAGAGCAACCACGTAGCGGACTTTAACAACACCAAAATATTAGATATAGAAAAAAGAGAAAAAACAAGACTGACTCTTGAGAGCATCCGCATACAACAAAACATCGAAAATACTCTTAACTACAAAGATAATCTTAACGGACTAAGGCCCGCTTTCATAAAAGCCGGTTAAATTATTCCCAATCGGCGATTCCTTAATCGCTGATTTTCTGAATCGACAATTTGGTTTTCACCAAAGCCTGGTTAAGTTATCGCCGATTAGACACTTCATTGTGAATAAATTAGCAAAAAATTGCATTGTGAATTGGCAAAACAGCTGATTTTAGTTTTATTTACGTTTTCACAGAAAGTAAATTAGTGAATTGGCTGAATTAATATATTAGTAATGTTCTTTAACACATTCGCGTAAATTGCGGGAATTCCCGTCATTCATGTTTCCTTCAATAAAACAATTGCGGGAATTCCCGCGCTATTTGAATAGGGCTTTTCAACCGTCAAAAATGGTTCCCTTCTTATCAATGGACATTTTTAGTGTTGGTAAAGTCGTGAACTACCATCCCTGACAGGCCAACCGCAATTCAAACAAATTTAATTAGGGGAATCCCCATTCAAAGTAAACGTGCCATTCATTTGTTGTTTGTTGAGGTGAAACTTCCCCGAAACGAAATGCGGGAAATCCCGACAAAAGTGCATAGGAAATTCATCTGGTTGAAATTAATTGATTCTCTGAGTGTGACAAATGCGAAAGTTTACTTTTTCTTGCAAAACTAAAATAAATACAATTTTTGTCTGAGTTGTACGTGGTATTTTGTAATAAAATATGGCTAATAAAAGTTTGCAAAATTTGGTGGACGAAATATTTGATGATTCAGAAGAGGAAAATTCATTAGACGAGGAGAAGGTTAGTTCCAGTGATGACGATGAGAGTGAAAATAACACAACATATGAGGAAGATTCCATCTACGAGGATGATACCGATATTTGCGAAGTGGAGTGTGACGATATTTGGGGTGAAACAACAAAACCAATACCACTTTTCCCCTTTGCTGCTACTTGGGGAGTTCAGGATGAATTTGATAGCGAAACATCCCCGCTAATGATATTTGAAAAATTATTTGATAATGACGTAATGGAGTTATTAGTTTCTTCCACCAATGCTTATGGGATTCACTTGGAAGATAATGACCCTAAGCCTTCAACGCGAAAGCGGCCTAAAAAGCAATTTACTGCAACAACAAAATGTGAAATGCTTCACTTTTTAGGCATGTGCCTATTACAAGGCCAACACCGTAAACCGTCGATAAGGAAAATGTTTTCGAAGGATATCTTATATTATCAACCAATATTTGGTGCTGTAATGTCTGGAAGACGTTTTCAGCAAATTCTAAGATGCTTCAGCTGTCATATGCCTTATCAACAAAAATATCAAGGTACAAAACTGGAAAAAATAATACCGATGCTCGATTTGGTTTTGAAAAACTTTCAAAAGGCGTATGAACCAGATACAGCCTTGTCTTTAGATGAATCGCTTATGCTTTTCAGAGGAAGGTTATCCTTTAGACAATACAACAAGGGAAAGCGAGCTCGGTATGGTATAAAGTTTTGCTCTTGAAAAATTAAATGCAGGAATTCCGGTAATGGCGGGAATTCCCTAATTTGTTCAGACTATTAAAAAAATTAACCTGTAGAAAAAAAGCGGGAATTCCCGCTCTTCAATTTTGTATGGAAAAATTAAGTGATTATCTGGCAGCCACCCGCTAAATTTAAATGAACGCGAATGTGTTAAATGGCAAACAAACATGTATGACCATACATGGTGGCCTGTATTATGAGGGTAAATAGTATGAGACACGTTTACAAGAGAAAAAATCAGGCGATTTATCCGAAGAGCTGCGTATAGGTCTTGGTTTGCCGGTTGGACCGAATTCACATAAGATTCCACCACCATGGTTGATTGCACAGCAACGATATGGTCCACCACCATCATATCCGAATTTAAAAATTCCAGGTTTCAACGCACCCATACCAGAGGGTACATCATTTGGCTATCATGCTTTGATAGTACCAAGCTTTGATGGTACAACAGCGATATGGTCGAAGGCAACTGGTATGTGTTAAGATGAACAAAAGTTAATTTCCTAATCTAAATTATTTTGTTTAAGAGAATTTGAGTGCGTTGCTACATTGGAGGGACATGAAAATGAAGTAAAAAGTGCATGTTGGTCAAGTTCCAGCAACCTTTTAGCCACATGCTCGCGCGACAAATCGGTATGGATTTAGGAATTGGCTAGTGATGATGAATTCGATGTTGTTGTTGTTGTAGCGCTACCTAGCCCTACCCTGATTAATTCGATTGTGCTGCTGTACTCAATTCACATAACCAGGACGGCATCAGCTTCCTATGATAATGCAATAAAATGTATGCTGAAAATGCCACAGATAACGATTGGTACACAACGGCTACACACAAGACGTCAATGCCGTTAAATGGAATCCAGCACATGAAGGTCAACTTATATGTAGCGATGATGGTACAATTAAATTATGGTATCTTCAATTAATTTAATAAAATCAAGTTTGATTAAAATATTGTATCATTTCATTGAGTTTCTTTAAAAGATGTTCGTATGTTAATTTGAAATAAACCTGAATATTTTAGGAAAGGTATTTTAGTATGTATACTAAGGTAGAAGTGTCTTGTTTTATGTTTACGAGCCGATAATACCGTGGAATATTGAAGGGATTGGAAATCTTGTACTCGTTGGCTGAGTGTCCTGTTGCAAACAGTCAATAATATAATATAATTCACATATTCTGATTTATTCGTTAAATAACAAAGCAGAAGAGAATGTTCAGAAAATTCGATTGGATTTTGTTTAATTGAAGCTGTGTTAAGCTATGGCAACAATATGTAACGATATCAAAGTCAGATCCTTCAACATTCAATCACAAAATAGGTAAGCTTAGAAGTTATTCCATTTTTGCAAATAATTTTATTCAATAAATATTAATTGCCAGTTAATAACTTGTTTACTTGGTAAGAAAATGTTCATGCAGAGTTTTGTAAAGCTTTGCAGCTTTCCGAGGCCCCAGCCCAATTACAAGCGATAGTCGTTCTTCGCTAGCATTTATGAGGTTCTCCAATTTTCCAAAATTCTGTACCAGTGTTACGGCATCGGTTTTGTTCACGGGCTTAATGCTAGTCAAAGCAGAAACCAGCTAAAATTAATATTTAATCAGAATCAAGAGTTAAGGCAAAACTATTTCAGACAAACCTTCTGATGTGGACTTGATTCAACCCGTTCCATAATAGATTCCGGCGAACGTTTTTCAAATTGTTTGTAAGTCTGTTGTTGTTGTTGTTGTTAGCAGTGCTTCGCCCTGCCCAAAAGGGCCAGTACACTCCTAGTTGTCATCGAGCTCTTCTAATGGGAGTCCAAGGAAACGCGCTGTTTCAACAGGGTTGGACCAAAGTGATAGGGGGGTTAGAAGAGTATGTTCCGAGGGACACGAAAAGAGATGTTGCGTCTCATGGGGGGCCATACCGCATGCAGGGCATGTGTTCGGTATGGTGGGGTTCAGTCTGGACAAATAGGAGTTCAGCCTATTGCAATATCCAGACCGAAGTTGTGCCAGCATGACTCTAGTCTCCCTCGGAAGGACACGTTCTTCCTCAGCAAGAACGGGTGGTTGGGCACCAATAACTGCCTACTTAAGAGTTCAGCATGCTCGCGAACGCTGAGCATTTGAGCCTCCTGATGAAGATGAGACTCAGGAGACATAAGCAAGCAACCCGTCGCAATTCTGATTGCGGTGTTTTGGCAGACCTGCAATTTCCTCCAGTCCCAGGTTTTAGAAGGGGGACCACAGTCGCGTGTTTCCAGATGTCTGGTATAACGAAGGTAGTCAGTGAGAGGTTGAATAGAGCCGCCAAGTACTTGTGCCCCTCGTGGCCGAGGTTGACAGTCCGACGGATGTGTAATGAATGCGAGGCCGCCCCCATGACCGCTGGGACGGTCTTTCCTATGTACATTGTACCCATCTCGAGTACGTAAGTCCGAGTTAGCATTCAGTTTGTTAGCATTCAGGCTGTTATTTCAGTGTAACCCTGTCCAGTTTGTAAGTCTCTATGATTTTGCCTGCCTCTTCTGAGCTCCATGCAACCATAAGCGTTAAATCGGTTATTAAGGATATGGTTAAATTTTTCAAAGCTGCATGTGGTTCCTAAATAGAAATATTTGTAGAAATAGTAGACTTGTTTTAACAGCATCTATACTTACTTATAGCAGCACGCGAGGTTCATACTGTTTTCCAAGATCTTTGAGACGCTGGTATATATAATCAGGATTGAGTGTGTGATATTTAAGCGAAATATATAGTATACAAGAGGTGCGTCCAACTACATAATCGGGTTTTATATCATCACGAAATTCAATTGGAACATTAACAATGCACTTAAGTACTGGATTACCCCGTTGTTTGGGATTTACTAGGATGCAATGTGGATTGGATGCAGTTTTGAGTATTGGCATTTTTAAGCAGCTGAGAGCATCGAATTTCTTGCATAGTCCAAATTTAACCATTTCACCAATGAAGCGTACAATTTTAATTTTTGATTCGATATTGGGTTGATTCTTTTTACGTATATGCCATTTGAATTCTTTGCGTAACATCTTTGAAAGAACAAAGCGTGAAAGAAAGGGCAGTAAATCCAAAAGTGTTCTGTAATAGGAATATAAATGCATTATAAAAGTGATACTTTTTAGGCAAGAAAAATACATACATACCTCTGTACTGTAAAAATTGATTTCGTCAGCTTTTTCCGATTGTTATTTGTATTGAAATTTAGCAGGAATTCAATTGCTGCCGAATCTATAAGTTCCTTGTTGACACAATTGTTTAAGTTATTCAGAAACTGGTCGAAATGTTGTTTACTGTGTGATACTTGGCCTGAGATACGTGCGACTTCTATGAGTTGCTGGCGTTAGTGGCAGATGCGCTGAATATGGTGGTGCTCGCTGCTTTGGTGGTTGGTGCACCAACTGCTCCACGTGTGGCATATGGGGCGCCCTTCAATTTGCGTGCCTCACGCCTTTGCTTGCTCTGCTCTGATGGTGAAGATGAGATGGTGTTTTGCGGTGAGCTGAAAGTGAATGAAATATGGATTACTAAGGCAAACTTTATTAGCCAAAAAATGAAAACTAACCTGCTTGCTGCTGCTTCGTATGTCATTGGTACTCGACGTGCCAGCAACACCACTTGTGGCCGACGAGCTGATGTGCTTGGTACCTCAAATCTTATTCGCGCACCACGACTATACTGCGGTGTGGCGCCGAAAAAATCATTCAATATATGTATAACTGTAGAGATATCGCGTTTGGGACGTCCATAACGATCTTGTAAAGCTGGATTCAATGTGGCCGAGTAGATGCCCTTACCATGATTCTTCATAGTTTCAATAACAGCGCCGGAGCTGCTGCCTTTGCGCGTAGCCTCTTCTCCACCACCGGATACATCAATCTTATTAGTGAAAACCTCTTTGGAGAGTTGGTAAGTCCTTATATATTTATTACATACCAAAACGTTTTTGGTATTTGCATTTAATCAATATTATAGGTGAATTCGAGAATTCAATCACTGCCGCAGTACTGTAGTCAAAGGAAAAACTCTATTATTTTTAAACTGTAACTTGTGAAAAATTCTAGTTTTCTTGAATATGCTCTAATTCCATTCTGGAATATATCTCAGAAAAAAAAGTGTCGATTCTCTTGACACAAGGAACTTTGAAGTTACACAAATTTTATTTTCTACACAGCTGACAGACGTCAAAGTTTGCTCAATCAGCAGATAACCGGCCATCCATCGCCGATCAAGTTAATCGGTGTTTAATCGGCTGATCCATGATAACCGGGCATGGTGAAAACGAATTTTAGCCAAATCACCGATTAAATTCCGATAAAGCGCTAACCGGCTTTTATGAAAACGGGCCTAAGCAGCGTCTACTCAGCTGTAATAAAAAGAAACAAAAGGAAATAAGTAAACGTCATCGGAGGTGATAACAAGTAAAATATTTTCTAATGTGATATTTTTAATACTTTTTATAATTTTAATGTAATTAATTTGACAATTGAAGGGCTCAGAACCAAAAGGATCTAAGTGACATTTTTTTTGAAATTGAGTTATACCCATATTTGTATTACATAGCATTTTCAAAAGGCAGCAAACTTTAAACTTGAATATCTCAAATACATTTCGGAGTCACTTAGATCCTTTTGGTTCTAAACCCTTCAATTATAAGTGAAATGTGTTTAAATTCATGTTTATTGTCGAAACGCGTAGGGAAAAACAACACCAACTTACTTGTTTTATTTAACCGGCCGTAAATGCTCAACCCAGCAAACATAAATTTAACAAATTGGCCCAACCATATAATTAAACAGTTTTTTGTTTAGTGTCTCATTACAATATTAACAATTATTTTTGTCTTCTTAGTTGAACTTATCAATAAACATGTCTAGTGATATTCATAAGCCGCCGGTTCGAATCCGGCTCGAAGTACCATGCCCATGCTTTGTAGAGGGCGAGTAGTTTTTAAGTTATTTTTAATATTTTATTTTATTACTAGCTAGTGCCCCCGACTTCGTATGCGTATAATTTATTATTATTTTTTTTTGCAGCTGGGTTAGCAAAGAATAAAATCCAACAAAAAGGATGGAGTTCAGGACTTAAGGGTCGTGTTGTCATGTAAGCTTTAAAGTTTGTCTCCACGATAAACCCAAATTTCGATCACAAAAAATGTTTTCATCGGACTGATAAAGCTTAAAGTTGAAGTTGACTCTAAAACCACTTATTTGTCCATATAAAGAACACAAATTATAGAATTTCTTCGTACACAATACTTGAAGTTCTACCCAAATTACAAATTGAATATAAACAAATTTTCCGAGCAAGTCACTCGCGAGCAAGCTACATAAAGCTGCCCGTGTGAAAAGGTCGATACCAGCTGCTCGGAGCGTCTGACCCTGTGACTTATTTATTGTCATTGCGAAACATACGCTGACGGGAAACTGAACTCGTTTAAATTGAACCTGTTATAATTTCCGCTTCTATCACATTATTTCGAAGCGATTTAACTTTAAGTCAGGTTCCATTACATAACTATGGTGGGGTTAGGTTTCAAAGCAACATAATCGAAATACCAACTTTTAAAACTGCTGAAAGAGAGTTAAGAAACTCCACTGGGTAACTGGTAGTATCGGTTCTGTCTAAAAAAATGTTGATTGACGTGTCTGAGAATTCTTCTCCATCAATTTTTTGTAAGACACTTCGATTTATGGCCGCTGAGTGATAATTTTTTGGTGGAAGTATTGCTCGCTCACAAGGCCAAGTATTGTTCTGACGCGTTATCTGAGATACTTCTCCATAAACTGAAGTCATAAGCTCCTCCATTGGTGGAACAATAGTACAGAGATTCTCTGGCAATGTTACTAATCCATTTGAATCGGGAATGGAACCCTGCCCGATTTTAAGTAAAACGCCCGAACACTAATGCGCCCTGGGGTTTCCACCTACGTGCGTTCTCATACTACGCATTGGACTCAGTTTCTGTACCCGTGGCCAGAGAACAGACCCTTCAAGACATGCCGCCACCTCATAAGCTCTAGTTTTGCGAGTTACGATGGGAAGAGTTTGACAGAAGTCACCACAAAATAAAACCGTCACTTTTCCCATGATGTCATCGTTACGTCGAATGTCTTGAAGAATGCGATCTACTGCTTCCACTCAGTTTCTGTACTCTTGGCCAGACAACAGACCATTTCACAGATGCCGCCACCTCATCAGCTCTAGCTTTCCTTTCGTTTGATACCCATATTGTACTAACACATTTTTTTCAAATATTTGTCAATAACTTCAAGATATCTCCGAAACTATTTGGACATTTTTGGTCACCCCTGGTCCACATATGGGCCATAACTCCAAAACCGGTTAAGATATGGCAAAAAATTATATCTTAAACTTTAGGTTGAGCGCCTAGCAAACCAACGATTCAATTCCATTAAGTACTTTTAGTGATACGACCACAAAGACCTAGAAGGTTGCACTGGTCATACCAAATCGCTCCCACGACAGTCGGGCAGTACCGCAAGGGAGTACCGGAGCGTACCGGATTCATATCCGGCCAAGGACTGTTATTTTGACAACACTCCCCAAAACCTTCGGGGAGTGATTTTGTTGTTAAAACAACAACAACAACATACGACCACAAACATACAGACAGACATGGGCCACATATAGGGCGATAACTCCAAAACCGGTTGTGGTATCGAAAGAATTAATATCCTAAATTTTTAAGTTGAGTATCTAGCAATCTAACGAAAAAGTTTCATTCATTACAAACATACAGACAGACAAAAATTTTAAAAATGGTTGATTTGGGTTCTATTTACTCGTTTAATAATGCTTCCCCCAATAAATTTTTTTGTTGATACCTGCCATGTATAGACATCGACTTGTTTTTTTATTTGGCTCAGTTTCTGACGACCGTGTTGTGCAAAATGTTGTAAGCTATTTGTTCTTTAGAGAACAGTAGCCCGTTTCTGTAACTTTGCGTTATAATAACGAATGAGTTTTTATCGCATGGTTAGTAACGACTATGGAAAATGTTTCTGTATGAAAAAAATTCACCTTGCAATATGGTCGTTATGTAAAAATGATAAAATGATAGGCCACAAGGCTTAGGTACCAAATCGAATATTTGACGCATGCCGCGCAATTGTCTTAATAGCGTAGTAGTTGTGATGTTGTCGGGGATTCCGAGTTGGCAAAGTTTTTCTTTTTTTTTAAATTTTTTTTTTCTTATTTTATTTTTGTTGTTATATTTTTCAAGTACTAATTTTTAGCAAATGCTAATGACATTAAAAATTTTGCACACAATGCCATTGTTTTGGATTTTACGCTTGTTATCACTGCCACTATAGGCTTCTTTAATTGATCGCTGTAACGAAAATACATTTCTTCCTATAGAGTGAAAATCTCTGAAGTGTACACACCATTTTCCCCGAAGTCTTGAAAAATAAAAATCTTTGCATATTTGTTAAGTACTTACCAATACAACAATATCCCACCCAAAATTTTTTTTTAAATTTAATTGTTTATTATTTATTTTTACAGATAAATATTTTATTAGCTCTTTATTGAAAAATTCATTACTCACATACTTTACATTGGAAAAATATGAAAATTTACAGACATAATTCACGATAAGAGAGCTTTATGAAAAAATTAAGAAAGTTAAAAAAAAAAAAAATTTTTGTCTTTTATTAATAAATTTTTTATAAACAAATTGGGGTTTGATTCACTGCCCCGCCTTGAATTTAAAAATTTTTTTTTGGGTTATGTTGGAAATATGATGAGCAACATCATATCACAAATTTGTGAGTTACGACGGGAAGAGTTTGACAGAAGTCACCACAAAATAAAACCGTCACTTTTCCCATGATGTCATCGTTACGTCGAATGTCTTGAAGAATGCGATCTACTGCTTCCACTCAGTTTCTGTACTCTTGGCCAGACAACAGACCATTTCACAGATGCCGCCACCTCATCAGCTCTAGCTTTCCTTTCGTTTGATACCCATATTGTACTAACACATTTTTTTCAAATATTTGTCAATAACTTCAAGATATCTCCGAAACTATTTGGACATTTTTGGTCACCCCTGGTCCACATATGGGCCATAACTCCAAAACCGGTTAAGATATGGCAAAAAATTATATCTTAAACTTTAGGTTGAGCGCCTAGCAAACCAACGATTCAATTCCATTAAGTACTTTTAGTGATACGACCACAAAGACCTAGAAGGTTGCACTGGTCATACCAAATCGCTCCCACGACAGTCGGGCAGTACCGCAAGGGAGTACCGGAGCGTACCGGATTCATATCCGGCCAAGGACTGTTATTTCGACAACACTCCCCAAAACCTTCGGGGAGTGATTTTGTTGTTAAAACAACAACAACAACATACGACCACAAACATACAGACAGACATGGGCCACATATAGGGCGATAACTCCAAAACCGGTTGTGGTATCGAAAGAATTAATATCCTAAATTTTTAAGTTGAGTATCTAGCAATCTAACGAAAAAGTTTCATTCATTACAAACATACAGACAGACAAAAATTTTAAAAATGGTTGATTTGGGTTCTATTTACTCGTTTAATAATGCTTCCCCCAATAAATTTTTTTGTTGATACCTGCCATGTATAGACATCGACTTGTTTTTTTATTTGGCTCAGTTTCTGACGACCGTGTTGTGCAAAATGTTGTAAGCTATTTGTTCTTTAGAGAACAGTAGCCCGTTTCTGTAACTTTGCGTTATAATAACGAATGAGTTTTTATCGCATGGTTAGTAACGACTATGGAAAATGTTTCTGTATGAAAAAAATTCACCTTGCAATATGGTCGTTATGTAAAAATGATAAAATGATAGGCCACAAGGCTTAGGTACCAAATCGAATATTTGACGCATGCCGCGCAATTGTCTTAATAGCGTAGTAGTTGTGATGTTGTCGGGGATTCCGAGTTGGCAAAGTTTTTCTTTTTTTTTAAATTTTTTTTTTCTTATTTTATTTTTGTTGTTATATTTTTCAAGTACTAATTTTTAGCATATGCTAATGACATTAAAAATTTTGCACACAATGCCATTGTTTTGGATTTTACGCTTGTTATCACTGCCACTATAGGCTTCTTTAATTGATCGCTGTAACGAAAATACATTTCTTCCTATAGAGTGAAAATCTCTGAAGTGTACACACCATTTTCCCCGAAGTCTTGAAAAATAAAAATCTTTGCATATTTGTTAAGTACTTACCAATACAACAATATCCCACCCAAAATTTTTTTTTAAATTTAATTGTTTATTATTTATTTTTACAGATAAATATTTTATTAGCTCTTTATTGAAAAATTCATTACTCACATACTTTACATTGGAAAAATATGAAAATTTACAGACATAATTCACGATAAGAGAGCTTTATGAAAAAATTAAGAAAGTTAAAAAAAAAAAAATTTTTGTCTTTTATTAATAAATTTTTTATAAACAAATTGGGGTTTGATTCACTGCCCCGCCTTGAATTTAAAAATTTTTTTTTGGGTTATGTTGGAAATATGATGAGCAACATCATATCACAAATTTGTGAGTTACGACGGGAAGAGTTTGACAGAAGTCACCACAAAATAAAACCGTCACTTTTCCCATGATGTCATCGTTACGTCGAATGTCTTGAAGAATGCGATCTACTGCTTCCACTCAGTTTCTGTACTCTTGGCCAGACAACAGACCATTTCACAGATGCCGCCACCTCATCAGCTCTAGCTTTCCTTTCGTTTGATACCCATATTGTACTAACACCTTTTTTTCAAATATTTGTCAATAACTTCAAGATATCTCCGAAACTATTTGGACATTTTTGGTCACCCCTGGTCCACATATGGGCCATAACTCCAAAACCGGTTAAGATATGGCAAAAAATTATATCTTAAACTTTAGGTTGAGCGCCTAGCAAACCAACGATTCAATTCCATTAAGTACTTTTAGTGATACGACCACAAAGACCTAGAAGGTTGCACTGGTCATACCAAATCGCTCCCACGACAGTCGGGCAGTACCGCAAGGGAGTACCGGAGCGTACCGGATTCATATCCGGCCAAGGACTGTTATTTCGACAACACTCCCCAAAACCTTCGGGGAGTGATTTTGTTGTTAAAACAACAACAACAACATACGACCACAAACATACAGACAGACATGGGCCACATATAGGGCGATAACTCCAAAACCGGTTGTGGTATCGAAAGAATTAATATCCTAAATTTTTAAGTTGAGTATCTAGCAATCTAACGAAAAAGTTTCATTCATTACAAACATACAGACAGACAAAAATTTTAAAAATGGTTGATTTGGGTTCTATTTACTCGTTTAATAATGCTTCCCCCAATAAATTTTTTTGTTGATACCTGCCATGTATAGACATCGACTTGTTTTTTTATTTGGCTCAGTTTCTGACGACCGTGTTGTGCAAAATGTTGTAAGCTATTTGTTCTTTAGAGAACAGTAGCCCGTTTCTGTAACTTTGCGTTATAATAACGAATGAGTTTTTATCGCATGGTTAGTAACGACTATGGAAAATGTTTCTGTATGAAAAAAATTCACCTTGCAATATGGTCGTTATGTAAAAATGATAAAATGATAGGCCACAAGGCTTAGGTACCAAATCGAATATTTGACGCATGCCGCGCAATTGTCTTAATAGCGTAGTAGTTGTGATGTTGTCGGGGATTCCGAGTTGGCAAAGTTTTTCTTTTTTTTTAAATTTTTTTTTTCTTATTTTATTTTTGTTGTTATATTTTTCAAGTACTAATTTTTAGCAAATGCTAATGACATTAAAAATTTTGCACACAATGCCATTGTTTTGGATTTTACGCTTGTTATCACTGCCACTATAGGCTTCTTTAATTGATCGCTGTAACGAAAATACATTTCTTCCTATAGAGTGAAAATCTCTGAAGTGTACACACCATTTTCCCCGAAGTCTTGAAAAATAAAAATCTTTGCATATTTGTTAAGTACTTACCAATACAACAATATCCCACCCAAAATTTTTTTTTAAATTTAATTGTTTATTATTTATTTTTACAGATAAATATTTTATTAGCTCTTTATTGAAAAATTCATTACTCACATACTTTACATTGGAAAAATATGAAAATTTACAGACATAATTCACGATAAGAGAGCTTTATGAAAAAATTAAGAAAGTTAAAAAAAAAAAAATTTTTGTCTTTTATTAATAAATTTTTTATAAACAAATTGGGGTTTGATTCACTGCCCCGCCTTGAATTTAAAAATTTTTTTTTGGGTTATGTTGGAAATATGATGAGCAACATCATATCACAAATTTGTGAGTTACGACGGGAAGAGTTTGACAGAAGTCACCACAAAATAAAACCGTCACTTTTCCCATGATGTCATCGTTACGTCGAATGTCTTGAAGAATGCGATCTACTGCTTCCACTCAGTTTCTGTACTCTTGGCCAGACAACAGACCATTTCACAGATGCCGCCACCTCATCAGCTCTAGCTTTCCTTTCGTTTGATACCCATATTGTACTAACACATTTTTTTCAAATATTTGTCAATAACTTCAAGATATCTCCGAAACTATTTGGACATTTTTGGTCACCCCTGGTCCACATATGGGCCATAACTCCAAAACCGGTTAAGATATGGCAAAAAATTATATCTTAAACTTTAGGTTGAGCGCCTAGCAAACCAACGATTCAATTCCATTAAGTACTTTTAGTGATACGACCACAAAGACCTAGAAGGTTGCACTGGTCATACCAAATCGCTCCCACGACAGTCGGGCAGTACCGCAAGGGAGTACCGGAGCGTACCGGATTCATATCCGGCCAAGGACTGTTATTTCGACAACACTCCCCAAAACCTTCGGGGAGTGATTTTGTTGTTAAAACAACAACAACAACATACGACCACAAACATACAGACAGACATGGGGCACATATAGGGCGATAACTCCAAAACCGGTTGTGGTATCGAAAGAATTAATATCCTAAATTTTTAAGTTGAGTATCTAGCAATCTAACGAAAAAGTTTCATTCATTACAAACATACAGACAGACAAAAATTTTAAAAATGGTTGATTTGGGTTCTATTTACTCGTTTAATAATGCTTCCCCCAATAAATTTTTTTGTTGATACCTGCCATGTATAGACATCGACTTGTTTTTTTATTTGGCTCAGTTTCTGACGACCGTGTTGTGCAAAATGTTGTAAGCTATTTGTTCTTTAGAGAACAGTAGCCCGTTTCTGTAACTTTGCGTTATAATAACGAATGAGTTTTTATCGCATGGTTAGTAACGACTATGGAAAATGTTTCTGTATGAAAAAAATTCACCTTGCAATATGGTCGTTATGTAAAAATGATAAAATGATAGGCCACAAGGCTTAGGTACCAAATCGAATATTTGACGCATGCCGCGCAATTGTCTTAATAGCGTAGTAGTTGTGATGTTGTCGGGGATTCCGAGTTGGCAAAGTTTTTCTTTTTTTTTAAATTTTTTTTTTCTTATTTTATTTTTGTTGTTATATTTTTCAAGTACTAATTTTTAGCAAATGCTAATGACATTAAAAATTTTGCACACAATGCCATTGTTTTGGATTTTACGCTTGTTATCACTGCCACTATAGGCTTCTTTAATTGATCGCTGTAACGAAAATACATTTCTTCCTATAGAGTGAAAATCTCTGAAGTGTACACACCATTTTCCCCGAAGTCTTGAAAAATAAAAATCTTTGCATATTTGTTAAGTACTTACCAATACAACAATATCCCACCCAAAATTTTTTTTTAAATTTAATTGTTTATTATTTATTTTTACAGATAAATATTTTATTAGCTCTTTATTGAAAAATTCATTACTCACATACTTTACATTGGAAAAATATGAAAATTTACAGACATAATTCACGATAAGAGAGCTTTATGAAAAAATTAAGAAAGTTAAAAAAAAAAAATTTTTGTCTTTTATTAATAAATTTTTTATAAACAAATTGGGGTTTGATTCACTGCCCCGCCTTGAATTTAAAAATTTTTTTTTGGGTTATGTTGGAAATATGATGAGCAACATCATATCACAAATTTGTTTTGTGCTCTCACCGGGAAGTATTAAAAAATAGCTGTTTATCTTACGCGTCGCACTGCTGCGAACATGCGGGCGGCAGCTCTGAAGCATTATGCTTGCGGTTCGGACAAGCTTTTTTAGCGCCATTTTTCTGGGGGTTTTTAAATGAATTTGTCTTTTTCTGGGACTTTTTAGCTTCTTGAATTTTTTTAGTTACGACACATGTAATGGACGTGTCACATGAAGCATCTGAAAAAAAGCGCGCAAGAAACTTTTTGTTCATTTAGGGGGCGATAACAATGGTATGCACGAGTATTTTTATTGAATTTGCTTGCTCAAATCGTGGCTTTAATGCAGCTTCATGCACATTGTGCTCAGTTTGTGTACAAAATTCAAAACTGATATTTTTATAAAAAGTTTTCGCCCATGAAAAAAGACTGTAGGGCGTTGTGATGTAATCACCATCGATTCGTTGTAAGCTTGTTCGCCGTGCTTGCCTTTTTATCGTACCTCCCAAACCATCACAAGCTCCCTTACCGTGCGATGTCGCGAAAAAATTCCACTCTGCATCGACCCCAAAATCTTTTTTATTATGTGCAAGATTAATAAAGTTGAACTTATTTTTATATTGTGACCCCGCTCCATCTGAGTAATAATAAATTTTTTTAACATTACCATGTCCAAATTTAAGTTTTAGATGGTTTATAAGTGTGGTGTACTGGGTCGATACCTGTACTTTATATAACTAGGCAGTAAGGCTCTGCCACCTATCGGCTATTTAGATGTAAGTGTCAAATGAATATGTATACTAAGAATATGAAATAAAGCCTTGAACAAGGAGACATCACAGTGGCGACGAGCTCTGAAAATACGAACTCTGCAAGTTTTAATAAAACAGCAAATTTTTTTTGGAAGCAGCGGTATAATTATACGTATTAATTTTGAGCTGAGAGCGTGATTATATATAAAGATGGTAAACGAAACCATGAACGAAAGCTTAATCACAACAAGCTTAACTACAGGCGTGCGGGAGTTCAGACCCAATATGGATGATTGGCGTAACTGGAAAGAAGTTCTGGACTCGCATTTTATAGAAACATCATGTACGGATGAAAAGATTAAGACGTCCATTTTATTAAAAGCCGTGGGGCTTGAAGCGTATGGATTACTACGCGACTTGTGTGACCCCGCTTTACCGGCAAGTAAGTCTTATGGCGAATTATGTACCCTACTGGAACGGTATTACGCAAAACCGGTGGTAATATATCGTGAGCGGCGAAAATTTTTCGAGGCCACAAAGGGGGAGACCGAGTCGGTAACGCAGTGGCACGCTCGAATAAAAAAATTAGCCAGAGACTGCAAGTTCGGCAGCCAGTTAAACGATTTTGTTCTAAATAAATTTGTTACGGGATTAAATGGCCCGTCATTTGAGAAGCTGTGTGAAGAAGATGAGCGATTAACACTGGAAAACGCGATTAAAAGGGCGATGATGGTAGAAGAAAGATACAAGACAAAGCAACAGATAAGTGAAGTAAATTGGGTGGCAAAACGTGACAAACAAGACAACAAACAAAATAAAAGCGGTAGCCGCTCCAAAAACAACTATAATAGCAAGACAACTAACAAAAAGTGTGTGCACTGCGGCTGGAAAAATCATGTTAGCGAGGAGTGCAAATACAAAAACAAAATTTGCAACAAGTGCAAAAGAAAAGGGCATTTAGCTAACGTTTGCAACCAAAAGAGTGGTAAAGCAGCAGATAAAGGAGAATCCGTTAATTATATTCAAGAAAATAATGATTTGTCTAATATTGTATCTAATTTATCTATTTATAGTGTTTCGGCGGCATCAGCATCGCACACTTCCGTTGATCCTTTTGTGACAAAAATTATGGTAAATGGAATTTTTCTGAATTTTATAATGGATACCGGCGCCGCAGGTTCACTCATGCCGAAAACTAAGTTTGACTCTACTTTTCCGAAGGAAGTTCTAGGCCCTTGTGCGGATAAATTTATGGCGTATAATGGCGAAAATATAAATGTTGTTGGTGAGTTTTGTCCATTATTTGAGTATGAGGGGCAGTCACATAAACTAAGAATAGTAGTATGTAATACGTCTGGTCCTAGTATTGTGGGGCGCGATTTCATGAGTAAATTTGGCATAGGGCTAGCAAAAGTGAATACGGTAGGCATGGTAAACAATGCGCTGGATCAAATCAAATCGCGTTTTTCGGAGGTTTTTAAAGACGAATTGGGGGGATATCGGCAACATACCACAAAGTTGAGTTTGGTAGGGAACCCAACACCTATTTTTTGTAAGCCAAGACCGGTGCCATTGGCGCGGAAAGAAAAGGTGGAGCAGCAAATAAATAAGCTAGTCGATCTAGGCGTTTTAGTGCGTGTTGATAATTCGGATTGGGGGACGCCGCTAGTACCGATCCTTAAGTCAAACGGGGAATTGCGATTATGTGGCGACTATAAGTCTACCATTAACAAGTTTTTAGCTGATAATAAGTATCCCCTGCCTCGAATCGAGGAAATATTTGCTACCTTGAAAGGAGATCTTTTCAGCAAATTGGATCTGTCTAACGCCTATAATCAGCTGGTGCTCGAACAAGATTCACAGTTACTGTGCGCTTGGAGTACGCACATGGGAGTTTTTAAGATGACCAGGTTACCGTTTGGAGTTAGACCCGCTGCGGCGATATTCCAAAGGACTATCGAAACTATATTGCGTGGCATTCCCAATGTAATAAACTACTTAGATGATATTATCATCGGTGGTCCTAGTATCAAAGCGCATTTAGATACGCTACAGGCCGTCTTAAACAGGCTAAAGTCGGCCGGGTTAAGATTAAATTTAAAGAAGTCTGAGTTTTTCAAAGAAGAGGTAACTTACTAAGGTTTTATCATTGACAAAAAAGGGTTAAGGAAAAGCACCGAATTGCAGCGGTTCTGGAGGCACCTCGCCCTAAAAGCATAACGGAAGTGCGTGCGTTTATAGGCATGTTGAATTATTACGCTAAGTTTATACCACATTTTGCTCACAAAATGACTCCACTTTATGGGTTGTTGAAAAAAGGCGTAATTTTTCAGTGGACAAGGTCATGTCAAGAGTCATATGAGTTATTAAAAAGGGAGGTTACCTCTGACGTAATTTTTGCGCGTTACGATGCCAATCTTCCAATGATTTTATCAACGGATGCATCTTATGAAGCGGTAGCTGGAGTGTTATTTCATTTGTTTCCCGGGGGGGAGCACAGACCAATCGCGTTTATTTCTCGTGCCTTAACACCGGCTGAGAGAAATTATAGTACTATACAAAAGGAGGCGTTAGCCATCGTATATAGCGTGGTGAAGCTCCGACAGTATCTTCTGGGTAACCATTTCGTATTACAGACGGACCATAAACCACTGGTAACTATTTTTGGGGAGAACAAAAAATTGCCGGTTATGGCGGCAGCTCGATTGCAAAGATGGGCATTTATTTTATCAGGGTTTGACTACGAAATTAGGCACGTTAAGGGGTCTACCAACTTTGCAGATCACTTGTCCCGGTTACCGCAGGTAGAGAAACCAAAAAGTAACGTAGAGTGTGGTTACGTAGGGTTTATCAATGACGATAATCAACTTAACCTGAATTTTAAAAAGGTGGCTAGGGAGACAAGACGTGATCTAGTTCTGACAAAGGTGTGCGAAGCCGTTAATAACGGCAGTCTACAAGCTTTAAAGGGCGATGAGTACATTCCATACATAAGCAGGAATAGCGAGCTTTCGGTAGAATATAATTGTTTGCTATGGGGCTACAGGGTAGTTATACCTGCAAAGCTGCGGTCGGATGTTTTGACTGAGCTGCATGGCACGCATTTAGGCATAGTTAAAACGAAGGCTTTAGCAAGATCTTATGTTTGGTGGCCCCGAATGGACCAGTGCATAGAGCGCATGATCGCAGCGTGCCTACCCTGTAAATCCTCTCAACCCAGCCCGCCAAAGAGCGAGCTTATGCCGTGGGCACCTGCGGATAAAGCTTGGTCCCGAATCCATGTGGATTTCGCGGGTCCCATTCACAATTTCCAGTTTTTAATAGTAATCGATGCGTTCTCGAAGTGGGTTGAAATTTTCAAAACAAAAGATATGAGTACTAACTTTACAATTGCACGATTAAGAGAGCTTTTTTGCAGGTATGGCTTAGTGGAAGTGTTAGTAAGTGACAATGGTACTCAGTTTACATCCAATGAATTTAAAATTTTCTTAGAAAAGAATAATATAAAACACGTTTTAACAGCATCTGGGCATCCGGCAACGAATGGCCAAGCGGAGAATTTTGTAAGAACCTTCAAGAAGTCAGTAGGCGCTATGTTAGGAGAAGAGCATGGAGGTAACATTGATGTTTTAGTTAACCGTTTTCTATTTGACTATAGAAGCACTAAGCATTGCGCAACCCGTGAAACTCCCGCGAAATTACTTTTAGGTAGAGAGCTCAAAACTAGATTTAGCTTGCTCAGGCCTCCTTTAGTAAAACAAAGACTAGTCGAAGAGCAGCTGAAGGCTCAGCGGAATCACAAAGGGAGTAGGAATAAGCATTTCGAGATAGGTGAAAGGGTTATGGTTCGCGATTACACTGATCCCAATAAAAAAGGTTGGCAAGAGGCTACAATAGAAAAACCACAAGGGCCTAGAAACTATCGCTGTATTTTGACGCCTAATCAAAGGCCTATATGTCGGCATCTTGACCAAATAATTTCCGGTACTACGGAGTCAAACGTAACGGCATTAGCGAGCACGACAGAGGCAACGGAAACCAAAGCGGATAAAGTATCTGAAGCAACGGACGTTGTTGTTGTTGTTGTTTTAACAACAAAATCACTCCCCGAAGGTTTTGGGGAGTGTTGTCGAAATAACAGTCCTTGGCCGGATATGAATCCGGTACGCTCCGGTACTCCCTTGCGGTACTGCCCGACTGTCGTGGGAGCGATTTGGTATGACCAGTGCAACCTTCTAGGTCATGTCATCCCTCCTTCCGAAAGGAAAGAGAAGATGGGTAATGAGAGGTGGGAGGCATCATATCCGTAGATCAACCATCGAGTTGCACATCATTACCTTTGTGCATACTGGTCGCCTCTTACGACCGGTATGCCTACCGCGGGCATATTCTAAGCCCCAACCCGCAGGGGGGGCCACCAACGTGGCTGATGTTGGTGCTAACGGAAGTGAGAGAGGAGGTGAAAATATGGAACAGAGCCGTAGAGAGTTAAGAAAAAGGGATAAAGTTCATTATAAAGAATAAGAGATGAATGAAGTTAAAAGAAAAAATAGAAGAAACAAAAAGAAATGAAAAAGAGAAAAACTAAGAAGCAAAATTTGAAGTTAGTCGTAAGGTATAGTATTAAGAGATGGACGTGGTCCTGAGCTTGGTGGGGGGTAGTGTGGTGTACTGGGTCGATACCTGTACTTTATATAACTAGGCAGTAAGGCTCTGCCACCTATCTGCTATTTAGATGTAAGTGTCAAATGAATATGTATATGTACTAAGAATATGAAATAAAGCATTCGTACAATAACCTTGAACAAGGAGACATCACAATAAGCTTCGAGTTAAGTAAATGCACTGAGGCCGTGTCGTGAGTGGTTTTTTCCGATATTATAACATAGTTCAAGTGCTTTTTATTTTGATTTTCGAAATAGTACACTACATAGGGATGAAGAGTCGCTTGCGTATTCACCCAGTGATGTGATTGAATAGCATTTTGAACGGTGAATGTATGATTCTGGGAGAAATCCAACGCTACCAAAAATTCTCCGTACACAAGATTATCCTTTCTTGATGCAAATGACTTAGCTTGAGACCTAGATAAGAAATCGTGCTTCATGAGATCGGGAAAATCTTTCAACATTGCATATATAAACTCTTCTATTTCCTGTGTTGTTTCTGAAATGTTACACCTGTATGCAAATTTAAAGATGAAGAAACAATGTTTTATACAAGCTCAGTTTCAAGGCGTCACTGTGAAATAAAATACCTGTCAGTACTGGTCCATTCACAAAATTTAATTTGTTGTACATTATTGTCTTCTAATAAAGTTCGCAGGTTTTCAATTACAGTTCTACTTCCAGGACATTTTTCGCAAGTAGAAAAATAGCACTTCGACGTAGGAATGTGACAAATTGAACTTTTAATAAAGTCGTGATAACTCTCAATGAAATCTTTTCCTTGTTTTCTCAATCTCTTTTTGACACCATAAATTTTAAATTTCATATTCTGGTGCATTTTACACACGCATACATTATGCGTGCCATTTTTACCCGCTAGGATACATTCTCGAGGCCTCAATCTTCGAAATGTCGACAGAGAGACTCGTATTTCAGGAAATTGTTCTTGAAATTTCACATGAAGCTCACCGATATTAAATAATAATAATCTTCGTTGCTCCTGAGTACGGATGCCATTTTGAGAAACTGATTTATAATCATTCAAACCTGGTTGAACTCTACTCACGTCGTCCATAAAATAAAACTGTCGCACCTTTTTCACGGTCACATCAGGAATTTTTTTACCGATCTTACGTGGCGGTAAAGAACCATACCCAACATTTTTTTTTAGTTTCTTGGCACGAAGAGCCATTCTTCTAGGTACCTATATTTAAATAGACCCAAACATTTTTTAATTCGTAAACAAATTTTTATTAAAACATCTGTACCTGAACTACTGTGCGTATTCTATTAATGGACCAATTCTCTGGGAGAGTAGTTAATACTTGAATTTTCTCACTTTTAGTATGTTTTTCAAATAAAGCAATTTTTATGTTAGCTATATACTGCTTCTCAAAATTATTTGCACTCTCAACATATCCTTTTTTGTTTAGTAGGCTAGAAATATTTGTATTACCTTTCTTTATTACTTGAGAAAATCTTTTTTTATACCTTTCATGAACATGAAATGGTATTATAACTTTGGTCCGATGTTTGTAACTATGAGAAGAAGAAGAGATAGACCCACTATTAAGTATACCGAAATGATCAAGGCGATAAGGCGAGTTGATTTAGCCATGTCCGTCTGTCCGTCCGTCCGTCCGTCCGTCTGTTTGAACGCAAACTAGTCCCCCAGTTTTAGAGATATCTCGATGATTCGCCATTTTGCATAGGATTAATCATTTGTCGGAACCAGAAAGATCGGACCGATACAAGGCATAGCTCCCATATAATCGATTGTTCCGATAAATGGGTTTTGGCCTATAACTCTTGCAATTATAAAGCTAGGAACGTAAAATTTTGCAAGTTTAGTACAAATTGTACTTGTAACGTGTGTAGTGAAAATGACTTAGATCGGACCAACATGACATATAGCTCCCATATAATCGATAGTTTCGATAAATGGGTTTTGGGCTATAATTTTTGCAGTTAAAAAGCTAGGAACGTTAAACTTTGCACGTTTGCTACATATTATACATATACATATGTAACATATGTAGGCAAAATCAGGCAGATCGGACCAACATAACGTATAGCTCCCATACAATCGATTGTTCCGATAAGTGTGGTTTGGCATTCATGAAAGGTATAAAGCCTTCGGCACAGCCGAAGACAGCCCTTTCCTTACTTGTTTTTAATCAAAGTTTCGCCGAAATCGAGCAACACATTATTAATATTTTGAAGTTTTGAAACATTTTCGACTTCACTGCATTTAAAAGTAGGATCAGACTTTTCATCGTCAACATCACTCTCAATCACAATATCATAGTTACATTTATCACTTTCAGAGGGGTCAAAAACAAGTTCATGTGTTTTTTTATAAACACCTCGTCGACAAGCATTGCACACGTACGAATCAACAAAGGGCTTAAATTTTATATCCCAGTCAGCAGTGACTCTGTACAAATTATTATAAACGCTATTATGCTTTTGTTTTAGCAATGGGTTACAGCACTTATATTTCGATCGACCCATCACGCGAATTTACACCGTACTGTTTATACTATGTATGTGGGATTTAATTATTTATTTTATATTTAAACAAAACGTTATAATAAAAATTTAATTTTAAAATGTAGTTTCAGAAATTCATTCCGGAAGTTATTTCATTTCAAACTGAAGAAAATTTTCATTTCCTACAAAAGCCAACTCAATATTTTTATACCTTTCATGAACATGAAATGGTATTATAACTTTGGTCCGATGTTTGTAAGTATGAGAAGAAGAAGAGATAGACCCACTATTAAGTATACCGAAATTCCGATTTCAACACTCGTACAGTAAGGGTGTGTCGCACGGCGAAGCACTCAGTTTTAGTACAGAGGATGATCGAACAGTACGTACATATGAATGTTAAGCTTTTTAGGTTGGGTTGGAAGTTGAGTTGAAGACTCAGTATTTTAGTAACTACATAAACCTAATCAAAATTAACTAGAATCAGACAAGATTTGGAAGAATATGACTTCGAGGTGGAGTATATAGCAGGAAAACAAAATCATGTAGCAGACGCACTATCACGCATAGATATTAAAGATCTTAAAGAAATTTCAGTAGAAGCGTGTAAAATATTAAAATGTACGACTAGATCGGAAACTAATAAAAATTATAATAATAATAAAAATTCAAGTAGTTAAAATGAAGAAATAAAAAGTCACAAAGAGAACCCAATAATTTATGAAGCGCTAAATAATTGTGAAGTAAAGAGGCTAGTCCAGCTACGTTTTCGATCCTCCGAAATTATGTTTCAAAAAAGGAAGGAAAATTTTGTAGTGAAATTAATATAAAAAACCTTATTGTTGAGGCGAAGATTGACTTAGGTCAATTCTTTGCCAGGCTTACGAAAGAAGCCGGCAATTTGGGAATTGTAAAAATACAGTTGTCCCTAGGAGACAAATTGTTTAAGCAAAATTGTACCCGGGTAAACACATTTAAAGAAATTGGTACCAAAGTTCTCAAAAATTTTATTATTCCATTGACACCGGAGGTTATGCATGTGACAAATAACAAAGAAATTAAAGAAATTTATCATAAATATCACGACGATCCTGTTTTTGGTGGCCACCCAGGAATAAATCGTACGTTAAATAAAATATATAAAATGTAAAAAATTGCATTCACTGCAGCAGAAATTAAACTAAATAACATCTGAAAGAACGAATGACTATAACGGAGACGCCACCAAAGGCTTTCGATATAGTACAGATAGACACAATAGGGCCATTACCAAAGTCGATGAAAGGAAATGAATATGCGGTTACTATCATATGTGACCTAACCAAATACTACTTGGTTACAGTACCCGTCCAAAGCAAACATGCTGTAGCAGTTGCTAAGGTTGTATTTGAACATTTCATTCTGAAAACAATTATGACGGATATGGGAACCGAATACAAAAATAGTTTATTTGAGGAATTTTGCAAACTCTTAAAAATAGAGCATAAAACATCAACCATCATCAAACTTTAGGTACTGTTGAACGCAGTCATAGAACATTCAATGAATATGTGCGTTCTTACATATCGATTGACAAAGACGACTGGGATGAATACCTTAAATATTTTTCGTATTGTTACAATACAACACCTTCAACAGTTCATGGCTATTGTTCTTTTGAACTAGTTTTTGGAAAGACACCCCTGACTTACGAATTTTTAAAAGAAAATATAATTAGCCCAGTATAAAATCATGAGGCTTATGATAAGGAAACTAAATAACGGTTACAAGTAGCACAACAAAAAGCTAGAAAGCTAGTACAAGAATCTAAGGAAAAACAAAAAATTAGTTATGATAGGAAAATATAATATAAGGAGATAAATATAGGAGACTTAGTATTAGTAAAAAATGAAGCAGGTCATAAGCTAGAAAATAGGTATAAGGTGCCCTTTAGAGTAGCAGATATTGATAAGAAAAATAACTACAGTTTAATTCCCTTTAGAGTAGCAGATGTTGATAAGAAAAATAACTACAGTTTAATTCCATTTAGAGTAGCAAATATTGATGAGAAAAATAACTACCGTTTAATTCCCTTTAGAGTAGAAAACATTGATAAGATAAATAATTACACTTTAAGCAATGAAAATAAGAAAATCATAGTACTTAAAAATAGGCTTAAACTCGTAGAATAAGAACACTTTAATTGTAAACACTAAGAACATTTGTATTGTTTAGGCCCGATGCCTAAAGTCTACAAAAATGCGCCACCCTAATGTCACTTTTCATATTATACAAAACCCCAACACCAAGCCGCCCACATGTATATACATGTACGCATATTCATGTTTGTCAGCAAACATATACATGCATGTGGGTGTGCATGTGTCGGTTCACCTCCCCTTAAAACCGGAGGCTGAAATTTGGGGTTCAACGGTTGTCCGCGACTGGCCAACCGTCTACTTTTCCAGCGAGAGTTGAACAAACCACATCACGGCCACCCCAGGACTTTCACCGGCAACCAATATTTAAGGTAACATTCACCTGTAAAATCATACATTTCATACCAAATATACGGCCACATTTATAACGAGAATTCTCGTTCTTTTATTTTCTTTTCTAAATAAATCACAATTCGACCGGGGTGCTTTCGAGCCACGGCCGCTCCAGCTAAGCACCACAGCCGATTTGTTCATGGTCCATCTCACCGAGAATTGAATACAGCGCAATACAGTCCACATCATAATAAAGCAATTCAGTATATTAAAATATCACAGACATTGGAGCAAATATTTGATTTTACTAACATTCATCGTTGGATAAATTCACTCAGCCACACACAGCCAAATAATCACTGCCGCAAGGAAGCTACCACAACAATAACACATACATACAACATACTCTGCCGATCACCACATCAAAGCACGTAAGTTGTATATTTCTTGCCACTTGTTTTTTGGTGTTGCTATTTTTTTTTGTTAAACGAATTCGAATATTTATATTTAAAAAAGTGTCGCCCGCGAGTGTGCTCAAAACATAAGTGCGAAAAGTGAATTTGTTTAGTGAGTGCATTATTTAAAAGTTTTTCAATAATTAACATTGTAATTGCTGAGGTAACATAACCTCACTTTCACAGTAAATTCACGTAGCCTTTCGGTTCTTCGTTTCGTCTCAGTTTTCCACTTTTTAAGCGATAAACACGCACAGCAATTCAACCGAAGGCTAGTTAGTTTTATTAAATAAAGTCACTTAGTTTTTTTTAGTTTTAAGAATTATATTGTACGATTGAGCATTTCTCGTACCTCAAGCTATTTTTCTAGTTTTGTTTTGATTCTAATTCCTCAGAATTGAAAACATGGACAGTTTCATTAGGTTGGCTGACACGATCAGCGAATTTGAAGCCGACTATAATGAAATGGAGGATTCAGCCCACACCAAGTTCACTCTTGGCCTTCAACAAGAGGACTTGAAGTCAATGTGGAGGAAAACGAGAACGGCCCAAGATGAGTTGTTAAACTCGAATAAGTTAGAAGCTTCAGACATTGTATCAGTTAAATTAAAATACAAAAAGGCATACGCCATCTATTTACGCTGCATGTCAGACATGGCTACACGTCAAGCGGCGTTAACAAAAGCTGATACCAAAACGGAAGAAAAGCCCGAATTTGAGCACAGTATCCGCCTGCCTCCATGTGATACTGAAGTTTTCAAGGGCGATTACTTGTCATGGCCAACATTTCGTGACATGTTCACTGCCATTTATATCTTGAATAAGCGCCTAACACCTGTTGAGAAACTTTTCCATCTCAACAATAAAACACAAGGTGAGGCAAAAGATATTGTCAAAAAATGTCCGCTTACAAATGAGGGATTCGATATCGCGTGGAGAAACTTATGCGAGAGATACGAAAATAAACGTATACTTGTGAACTCGCAACTCCAAATTTTGTTTAACTTAAAAAAGGTAGAGAGTGAGTGTGGTAGCGCAATTAAAACATTGCAACGTGATATAAATAATTGCCTCTCGTCCTTGCGAAGTCATAAAATTGACACTTCCAACTGGGACGCAATTATTACGTACCTGTGTTCGACTAAATTGCCGGAAAGTACGCTCGGTCTATGGGAACAAAGCATAGACCATAAAGTGGAAATATCCAAGTGGGAGGATATGGACAAATTTTTGTCGAACCGCTTCCAGACACTTGAAACAGTGTCTGGGTTCATAGGGGCTTCTGCCAAAGCGCAGAAACCGCAATCTACGCGACCTGCCAACGAAACCCCTACAAAAAGACTTGGTGCATACCAAGCAAATGTCACAAAGTTATTGTGCACAAAATGCAAAGCAAACTCCCACAGATTGAGAAATTGTCCCCGTTTCCTAAAATTAACGCCGGTGGAGAGAATCAATTTTGTTAAATCCACCAAGGGCTGCCTAAACTGCCTATCCCCAGGACACACAGTGCCGAAGTGCAGCAGTTCGTACGACTGCAACAAATGCCACTCTCGACATCATACGCTCCTGCATGCGGAGGCTCTACAGACGCAGGCAACCAAAAGCCCGAATCAGTATAATGCTAATAATGCTGCCTCTACTTCTCAAGAGGCACAACAGAGACGGGAAGTTTCAAACTTAAGCTCGGATTCTTACCGAAACGTAAAATCCTGCCATGTACATTCAAGTGCAGGTGTGCTGCTAGGGACAGCTCGAGTCACCATTCATCATAATGGTACAGACTTCCCAGCAAGAGCACTGATAGATTCTGGCTCAGAATGCTCGTTCATGACAGAACGACTAAAACGCCGAATCAATTTACCAGCAAAAAGGATGCATGCCCAAGTTTCGGGTATCACTAATGCTGTGTCGGCTCAAGTCAAGGCGGCCTCCCACATTGAACTCCGTTCACCAGTGGACCCTTGCTTTAGCCTAAAAACTTCTGTGCTAATTCTAGACAAACTAACTGCGAATCTGCCATCCTGCCATATCGACGCAACGACTATGCAGGCATTCCCAGACTTAGTCTTGGCAGATAAGAGATTCTACGTTAATGAAGAAGTAGATCTCATACTAGGCGGAGATATATATCCGCAAATAATACTGAGCGGACTAAAAAAGAATGTACTAAGTACACTTCTGGCTCAAGAAACGGTGTTCGGTTGGATACTAACCGGGCGTGTAGACGCACCCAATCCAACCAGAAATATAGTGTCGTGTTACAACTCTTTGGGGTGGCAGGGACCTTCTTGGTTCCAAGAAGACAACTCACAATGGCCAGTACAAGAACACGAATACCATAATACCATACTTCCGTGGAGGAAAAGAGGGCGCAGGCCTGCGCAATATCAAAGAAACAACTTCTGCAGGCGAGGGAAAGTGGAATACTTATCCGAACTTCAAAAACGAGTGAAGTGGAAGCATCCGAAACAAAACATTAAGGTGGGAGATCTCGTTGTCATCAAAGAAGACAACTTAACTCCGAACGAATGGAGGCTCGGTCGAGTTACCCACGTACACCCCGGCGAAGATAACCGAGTACGTGTAGTGGACCTCGTAACCGAAAAAGGGCAGATCAGAAGACCGTTGGTCAAATTGATTCTGCTCCCTATGGAGGGATCGGATGGCGAGAGACCCGCTGCCTCATCCTAACCATCCACTCCACCTCCTATCAAAACCCTAGACACTCCCCTATCCCAAACTCCAACCCTTCACTCGCTACCCTTAACGAGGACAACAGAAAACCTAACGCAGAAAGGCGAACCTTTCTGCCACTGAAAATTAATCCATCTGCCACGACAAGTTGGCAGCAAATGGACCCACCCTCGTCTACATACCCCCAAGATACTAAGAAATAAACATGTTTATATAAACTTGCCCGTGTCACTCGCCCTGGAGGACACTTACTCCATCATACCGCAATTTAATCATATATACCTGAAAATACGAAAAATTAGTATCGTTCTACAAGGATTTAAAATATGTCTAGTCTAACTGAGGTCGGAAAACAATCGAACGATGGCAAACTTTTAATTGCAAATATCTCTCGACCTAACGAGATTACCGAACTTCCGCCCTCGAAATATTGTCACTAAGGCCAAAACGCGTCGTTTGACACCTTTCCAGACATTTTTGGAGGTGTTTTAGCAGTTGACAGTTGTGGTATACAATTACCGAAAAAGTTCAATAATCACGAGAAGGAACTCTTGCCATTCGAATGGCATCCATTAAAACTCCCGCCGTGCCGAAAGAACGGAGTTAAGCCCACTTGTCATCCCATTACCGCCTGAAATTGATGGGCTGGCATAGCTACAACGCCTCCAAATAAACCGCGAAAATATCCGCCCCTGGTATATGCCAACCTAGGCCCAAACACGTCGTTTTACACCCTTCCCGATATCGTCGGGAGTGGTTTAGCAGTTGGCAGTGGATGTATACAATTACCATCCAAGACCTAATTTTGTGCACTACCATCGATGGGAAAGTGCATGCGGACAGACCGAACCTGGACTTAGTTCAAATACATATGCATACACTACCAGACCGTCGGCCGTATTCGGGAGGGCAATAGACAATTCTTAATAAGGGGTAATGCAGGGAAAAATTGTCAATCAATGATATCATTCCTCTTCTTCTAACTAAAAAGTCGTCAACCCATGATATCATTAATTCAGTCAACCTAATTATACATATAAAAAAAAATGTATACTTCTACACATTATGCTGCAGGGGGAACATGTTATAGACATACCACCATACCCATTTCTTTAAAGTAACACAAATTCTAATATCACATATGCTTGGTCTTTCGAATGAATTTTTTATTGAGCTGTTGAAAAATGGTTATTTGGTTTTTTTGGTTGTCTCAATTTTCCCGCTGTTGTTATACAGGGCTCAATAAGTTATACTCATTAATTAAATATTGCATTCTCAGTCAAAATTTGTTATAAAAACAATACTAATTTTAAAATTCTGTTCATTTTCAAATAACTTGTGAGTCAAATATAGCAAGATTTAACTTTCTAAGAAATAATATTCATAGAGTAATGTAATCGATACAATCAACTAGCAATTTTCAGCATATTAACTTATTAAAATCTTTTAAAATTTCAAAATGATACTATAAACTCGATATCACAGTTTAAATATTTTAATAACTCACGTTTCGATCTGGGTACAAATAGTCCTGTAGTATATTTTGAAAGGCAATTTATTTTACCTCGATCACGTCCGTTTAACTTTTGTAGGTATATCAGGCAAAGTCTCATAAGGAACATGGCATCTGGATCTGTTTTACAATCGCATAATTCCATATGAGCAGGTGCGACAGTTGAACCAGATAGTGGGGGAGAATTCAACATCCCTGCTGACACCGTCGATGTACCACTTAATGGTATGCCATTATAAGACGCAGGAGCAGCACCTGAGGTTAGTGCCGCAACTTCTAAACGATGATGATTGCCACTACCACCGCTACCAGATTGATTGTGATGATGATGAGTGGTGTAACTGTGATTAGTACTGCTGTGTCGCTGATGCTGACTTAATAATGCTAATTGTAATTTTCGCAATGCAGCACGTCGCGGAATATACTATGTCGCTTCACCAGATTGATGCCTTTTAAGCTTGCGCATGATTTAAAGTATAAAAAAAAAAAAAAAAAAATCTCGATATGTACATCGATCGTACATCGCTGTACGAAAACAGCAGCCCCATGGGGTTGGTAACATTTGCGCTCAGCGACATATTGGTGCCATTATTAGAAGCAGCGGCGAAATTAAAAATAATAGCCTTATCTTGGGACTATGGTAGGTTAATTGTTGTCCATATACGACGAAGGTTAAAACCCGCATGAAAACCTGCAAAGGAAAGAAACATATAAGATATCAAAAAATTTCATTTAGTGCGACACATTTTTTGGTGGGTAAATGCAACTGCGCTGCTACCGAAACGACGCAGTAATCAAACTCACCTAATCCTGTCCAGATGTCCATGCGCCGTCCAGGCGATCCACCATACCTGCCTCCATATGCCCATAGTCATCTGAAAAGAAAGAAATGATATTAATATTATATACATGCATTTAAAAATCTCAATAATACACACATTGACTTACCTCTGCTACTGCTGGTGATCACGCGTGCCGGAAACAAGAAAAATAATGAATTGTGTCATTTTTTCTCTATTACGCTAGCAGAGAAAAAATGAACAATGAATTTTCTTTTGTTCGGCACTTCTTTGCAAATACCAAATACCTGCCAGAGTACATGTAAATATGTATGTAATACATATTTTTTCGGTCGCGAGCTTTGCTTGACCACTCACTCGCAAAGCGTGAGTAAACATATATACGTATGTGTGGTTCAATTGAACCGTCGCTCAATGCCAGCGCCATACATACATATATGTAAATATGTTTGCTAGGGATCACGCCAGCGCGCTAGTGATGCTACGGTTTTGGCGACGGGTACCAAAAAACCCGACATGCCGAAATATCGGGACCGCTTACTGCGGGCGAAGGGGGGACGAAATCTACGTTCGTCCCACTCCTAGGCGACCGTGCCGAGGCCAAACAAAATTTTAAAAGTCCAATAAATAAAAAGTTTTTTTTTCACTTCGGAGGAAATTTTTTTTTTGGTTGTTGAATTTTTATTTGATTTTGGGTTTGTTTTTTCGGAGGGGCAGGCCTGTTTTGCCCACAAAACAACCATAACAAGCCCGAAAACCGCGCTCCACTCACACTCTACCCGGATCGGTACCGAATGTCAGTACCGACCCAAGCGGAAATGTCGCTGTGTGCGCAGCCCTAATGAGCACAAGTGAACCACAAGTAGCAGAATAGATATATGTACATATGTGTGTACCAAAAATAGCAAAACTCACTACAGGGTGATACCCTAGTTATAATAAAATGTTCTTTGGATGCGTTCCAGTGGGACGGTGCCGTACGGCAACTTTTGGCAAAATTATGTGTGCCAAGCATCTAGTTGCATTAGTCTGCAAAATTGCAGACTAATCATAAAATAAAAAAAAAATATACATTTATATAAAAAATATAATTTCGCCACCCACGCTTACCAGCGTCATTCGAATAACAGCGCAAGCATCGAACCTGGCTCGGAACCACGGCCATTCCGACCAATACACGGGGTATCGGACTCACTGCCGTTCCGACCCTTTCGAACGAGTTGTCATATAAACTCGACAATTTAGACTGGCCATTCAGCCGTGCCAGCTAAATAAGTTTCTGTCGGGAATTTAGACTGGCCACTCAGCCGTGCCAGCTATATCCCAGCTACAGCCAAGAATTTAGACTGGCCACTCAGCCGTGCCAGCTAAATCCAAGCTACGGGACTCACACCTGCGTAGACTGGCCACACTGCCGCGCCAGCTACGTAACCTTAACCATTAGTATGTAAGATTAGATTAAGATTAAAATAAAAATAAAAATTTTTTTTCTTCTCGTTTATGGGTCCACATATGTATGTACATACGTAAATCAATCTACTGGCAAGAAATATACAACTTTTTATTTTTTCAAAGTTTCTTCCACCTAGCTCTAGGTAAGAAGCAGAGGTACGGCCAGACGATGAACCTCAATCTTCGGGAGGTCGCTCAAGGGCAGACATTGGTGACTGCGCCATCCGGCACTCACCATCCTAGATATAAGCCAGTAGCTTTAAGAGGACGTGGTCGGAAATCCTGGGGGCGGATTAAGATGTTGCGTATCGCAAGGGGGCCGGCATGTTTAGGCCCGATGCCTAAAGTCTAAAAAAATGCGCCACCCTAATGTAACTTTTCATATTATACAAAACCCCAACACCAAGCCGCCCACATGTATATACATGTACGCATATTCATGTTTGTCAGCAAACATATACATGCATGTGGGTGTGCATGTGTCGGTTCACCTCCCCTTAAAACCGGAGGCTGAAATTTGGGGTTCAACGGTTGTCCGCGACTGGCCAACCGTCTACTTTTCCAGCGAGAGTTGAACAAACCACATCACGGCCACCCCAGGACTTTCACCGGCAACCAATATTTAAGGTAACATTCACCTGTAAAATCATACATTTCATACCAAATATACGGCCACATTTATAACGAGAATTCTCGTTCTTTTATTTTCTTTTCTAAATAAATCACAATTCGACCGGGGTGCTTTCGAGCCACGGCCGCTCCAGCTAAGCACCACAGCCGATTTGTTCAGTATTGTATGAAAATATACAGCATTAGGCGCATTTCTGTCGTCCCAAGTATGAAAAGAATACTCGCTTATTAATCAAATTACCTTCAAAGCAACAACACCAACTCGACTATTTTACCCATTAACTTTAAAGTCGGTTATTAAATACACCACCAAAACGTAGTGTTGGAATGTGGAAAAAAATAGGCTATTGTGAATGAGCTCTTAAACTATACTAAGGAAATTTGTTGCCAGCTGTAACTATCGGAGCTAACTTCACTCAAACCGCGCAAAACAAAAACAAACCGCGCAACAAAAAATTAATTAATTGGAAATTAAAGAAAATAATTATATTCCACAATTACCTCTGCAGTTCGAAAAGTGATGTCGCAAGAAGTTGGAGCCGGCGTGCAGTAAGTATTATTGCTTTTGTATGCGAGGTGGATTTCTTTTATACATATGTATGCATGTAGAAATGAAACCACGAAGAAATATTTTTGATCCAATTTCTCGGGCTCTTGTTTTAGGATTGTTATCAACATTTTCCTTACCTCCTATTGGAGCATAGGGTATCAACCACCGACTTCAATAGTATGCTGTTTGGTGCCGTTCTCGTGACGTCGTTCCATGTGTAACTTGGATCCTCTAATACTCTGTCCACAGTTCTGCGCCAAGTTTTCGCTGGTGCACCAGGTCATCGACTTCCCTGTGGATTTCATCGCAATGCTTGTCGGGTTTTATTTACCGTAGTGTGCCCAATCCACGACCACTTCCTTTTGGTTATTTATGTGGCAGCTTTATACTGATTTGTTTGATACCATAATTCGTCGTTTGATATTGTTTTTGGCCAGCGAATTTTCAGGATACGGTGCAGACCTTTATTAGGTATTTGTTTCCTTTGGCACTCAACTACTAATAAATTAGCTAAATATGTGACAGGGGTATCAAAAGACGCATTTTGACCTCGGTATCCATTCTGCGAACTCATTTCATTTTTTTGTTTCTGTGAAGAGATATTTGCAATTACAGTTATTTTTTGAAGCGCGGCCGAAGGCCGCCTACGCAGAAAGGTGTTCTGCACATAAAAAACATGGATCGGGCCCCTAAATCAGGATTTGACCAGGGTAATTTTTTGGTTTTTTGTTAATAACTTTTCACCAAAACAAAAAAATTAAATTTCGACTTCGGGTCATTGATACCGAGGTCAAAACGCGTCTTTTGACACCCCTATCATATTTTTAGCTAATTTATTAGTAGTTGAGTGCCAAAGGAAACAAATACCCTTTATTCATAAAAACTGGCAGGCGTTTATGGTTGAATTTTTCCACGTCTCAAACATAAAACATAATTGATTTTACATTTTAGTTAAACAACCACAGCTTTGTTTTTAAAGATATTTGGCTAGACCGCCACACGTTTGAAAAATGTCTTTCGGGGGTTAAAAAAGGTACCAAATTGCAATCATGTAATCATGTATCAAATAATGCATCTATACATAAACTAAAGATTTCATTAACTTTCCTAACTTTTTTTGATTAAGGTCTGATGAAAAAAAACGAAGAAGATGGACACGCGAAGAAACCACTGGATTTTTGAGATGCTACCTTGCTCGAAAGTCGGAATTTGAGCACTCCAAGAAAGAGAGGGTGGCCTACAACAATGTTCTCGAGGACATGGTGTCATTGGGTATCACGGTATGTTACAAGTCGGGTATTGTGTGCACTATTTTACCTCAATCTTTGATCTGAATGATTTTTCATGTTCAAATAAAATTTTCACATTATTCGAAAAGACAACAATGCCTGACTTTACTCTATATGTGAATAATTAACCCATTTTAAAAAATAAATTATACTCTCAGGGCTGGGAGCGGACTCCCGTGTGTGAGTCTAAAATGCGAACACTTCCTATGGCTTATAAAGCGGCGCTAGACAACAACCGCAGCACAAGTGCAAGTCCATGTTTTGCTCCATATATGGAGCTCATGGATGAAATTTTTGGCAATACTCCAATTATTAAAAACGACCATACCGTATGCGTTGGCCGCAGGCCATTTCCGAAATTGTTTGTGGATGTGTCGTCACCAACTCCACCGTCATCACCAGCTTCACCCTCCCTTCCTTCACCATTGACATCACAATTATCCGCTTCGCCGCAGTCACCGGCATCTCCATCTCCTTCGTGTTCAAATGCTAATTCAGCAACTAATTCTTCATCAGCTTCAGTAGGAAAGAAAACACGTTCTGCTCGTGAGCTATATTAGGGGAAAAAAATTGAACTGAAAATGCAAGAAGCAGCGGAGTAGAAAAAGGCTAAAAGTGAAGTCATTCAGCAATTCATTCAGCAATTTAAGGAGGTAGTAAAAGAAAACTTTGAAAGGGAGATTCAGCTGGAAGAACGTAAACTAGCTTTGCTGGAGAAAATAGCTGAAAGGGACCAAGGAAGTTAATATACTTAATACTACTACACCTTTTCCAACTGTATTTCGGAAAACACCAAAGGTATTTCAGAAAATAATAAATATGTTTCAGAAAATGTGAAATTAATTTAAAAAATAGCAAATGTATTTCAAAAAACACCAATAGTATTTCAGATATTCCAATTTTATTTCAGAAAGCCTCAAAAGTATTTCAGATAAGATCACATGTATTTCAGAAGAAGTGAAATGTACTTCACATTTTCCAAATGTATTTCAGAAAACCACAAATATATTTTAGAAACCCCCAATTAATTTTCAGAATAGTGAAAAAGTATTTCAGAAAAGGCCAAATGTATTTTGGTAAAGCTCAAATGTATTTCAGTAAAGCTCAAATGTTTTTCAGAAAATGTTAAAAGTAATTGATGAAAAGTTACCCTAGCATATCATATCACTAAAATAAGACATTTGAGCTTTTCTGAATTGAAACTAAGGTTTTCTGAAGAACATTTGGAACATCTGAAATACATTTCTTCTTTTCTGAAATACAGGTGGAAAAGTGTAGTACTAGTATAGTAGTAGTATACGTTTGTATTACAAAATCATAGACACGAAATAAAATGAGAAGAGAGCTTTTGAATTAACTGATTGCTTAGTGAAATTATTGTTTTACTAACCCGGGGGTATTCTAACTTCCTTCAATATATAAATTATCAAATGATACCAAACCACATTTGAGGTAATGCAATATATTTATTTTTTTTTTCATGGTATTAAGCATTTTATATGTACATCAGCCGTGTTTTTTTTTATCGGCGTCTGCGTTTGCGCTTAATATTTGTATGGACTGCTAAGCGCACAACTTTATCTGCAACTACGAAATAGTGGCTGATAAAATCAGTACTTCCAAGAAGTTTCCATTCATTTTGCAAACTGCCTTACCAACTTCCAGCAATCTGTTTATCATCCCTTAATAATAACCGGAATGTCAACAGAGGAAATGTATGTATGTATGCGCGTTGATAATGGAATAACCGCAATTGTGGATGACCGTTTTTTTTTAGTCGCACACGCAGATGTATATGCGTGTAAAAAAACAGGCCTATTAAATAATATGATGCTGCCTTAAATAATTGAAAAGGTTTTGCCTCCTATCAATTGTTACGTCAATACTAGATTCATCTTCTTGATCCTCAGTAGTGAACTGGGTTTGTGTCGGTTGTTCGTTGATGTCATACAAGTCGTCAAAAGAAACACATATATTATGCAAAACACATACGCTGACTACTATATTCGTTATCATCTTCAAATCAGTTTGCTCTGTAAACATCAAAAGTCTTCGAAAACGGCCTTTCAGCAAACCAAACGCGTTTTCAACTACCATTCGTGTAGATGAAAGTATTTCGTTGAACTTTCGTTGGGCCTCATCTAAATTTCCATAGTCTTTAAACGGAGATACTATCCACTTTGTTGAAGGATAAGCGGTGTCTCCGATAATGAAATGTACATTCGGAAACATTGCCTCATAATGACTTTCCACATCTTCAAAGAGTTTTGATCGTCTTAGCACCCTATAATCGTGAAGCGACCCTGGCTCACCGCAAGCAATGTCAATAAATTTTTTGTTAGCATCGACCACGGCTTGCAGCACTATGCTATATGTTTTCTTCCCATTAATGTACATTTCTTTTGAATTTGTTGGTCCCTTAATACCAATGTGTGTGCAATCCACTGCCCCAATCACACCAGGAATACGTTTCTTTTGTCTAAATTTTTCTGCGTTTTCATTCAAATCAGATCCTTGCGGCCACTTTATATGCTCATCGCGTATAGACATTAAAAACGATGTAACTCTTTGCACTACGGACCATGCTGTAGACTGAGCCACCAAAAAGAAATTTCCCAGTTGCCTAAAAGTCACTGTGTTGCTGACGTACCAAATATACATGTACACAGATTTTTTGGCCGTTATCGGTAGTCTTCCGCCACTAGATGGGTCAGGGGCATTATCGGATTGAGCGTATCTTACTGAAAGTAAAAATAATTCAAATTCTTTAGTATTTACGTATGTATGAAATAATTTCTTGGATATTACCAATAAGGAAATCACAGTTTCGCGTTTTACTCTCATGTGCGCCTTAAAATGTTTATGGCTCATAGCGTCAAGAGTCCATTCGAAATTTTCACACTTATCTTCGTTTGTCTTCGTTTTCGGTGTCCGAACTATCAGAAGAGCTGGAACTTGCGAAAACAGCATTCACGATTTGGTTCACTACTTCCTCCACCATACGAGCTCGCAACTCACTACGGTCTTTAGAAAGAAGAGATCCTAACTGCGAAAATAAACATAACACATAATTTCTTACTAAGCATGTTTAGTTTATTAATAATTTACCAAAAAAATTTCTGAACCACTCATTTTCCTTGTTCTACGATGTTCTTTTCCTTCAAAAACGTATAGAAAATATTGAATAAACGGCAAAATTATGTTATTTTTCAGGCGCGCAAAAAGAAGGTAAAACCTCAACAAATATATATATTTTAATCAAATTTATTAACTTTCGCACTCGTTCGAAATAAAGCATTGAAGATGTCGCATCGGCGAAACCGGTTTGCTACAAAACCAAAATTGACAAGGGACGACGGAAATTCGTTCCAATATGAATCTAATATCCACCCTGTCGGAAAACACAACAACCAAACAAACGAAGAAAATATTAATAACAATCAACAGATGATTTTGACAGCTGCAGTGTTTCCAGTGTTGTTAAATGCATGCAGGGAAATTTTATCCGAGTTGAGTATTTTCTTCACACTTGTTGTGATCAAAATGCGCCTATTGTAAAACAAACTATTTACCGAAAAATGAATATACAAATAATTAAATAATACAAAGTAAGAAAAATGTATCGTATGAAATGAAATAAGATCGGTCGCTCATTAATTGTAAAAGGCAAGCTATAAAACTCAAACCTATTAAATGAAATAGAATCGTTCATATAAATATATATATAAACGATTCTTTTTAGGAAAGGAGGTGTAGTGTGTCCATCATGAATACATATCTACATACAAAATACGCAGCACGAGCGTCGTCTAAGTTACTTGGTCGCAAACTTAAACAAACTGCAACTAAGTAATTGCTGACGCTATGTATTTCTCTGTTGCGACACTTTCCCCACTACCAAAGCGTTGAAGTAGCTTAAGCTAGCTATAGACGGGCAGACGGTCTGTACTACCTGTCAAAGTATTGCAGACCGTCGCATCGTGGATAGGCGAGTGTACACACCAAAATTTTGGTCTGCACTCAAGTATGCAGAAAATTGAATCGATTCAATTTTTCTGTTCGTTGTTGCTACATGTGTGCATGTGTATAGGGCGCAACGCATACTAAAGCTCATACTTAAGTGAATTTGATCGCGGAAGGTTGTGTGCGCAGCATGGCTATCGTGGATAGTGAGTTTTCATTTCATTGAAATCTTTAGGGGTGAAAAATTGTTATGGGAAATAAAAAATTATAATTACAAAAACAAGATTAAACGTGCTCAAAGCTGGCAGATTCTTGTGGAAAAATATAAAGAAATTGACCCGCAAGCCATAACTGACATCGTCAAAAAACGGATTAATGGCATGCGGAACTGTCATAGCCGAGAATTGTCAAAAATAAAAAAATCAGAAAGGTCTAATTTTATTTTCATTTTCAGCGCAAACAGAAATTGCCATTACCGCTATTATTTCTTCGATTTCCGATGACATGATGTTCACCCGTTCAGCGATCACTGCAACTGGTGTCTATACTACGCGTTGTAATAGTGTATAGATCTCAATATGCGACCGGGTGTGCGGACCAAGTGTGCCCATCTATAGCTAGCTTTAGCGCTATACACATATGTAAATACGTGCATATGTGTGAGCGTGCGTTGGGCTTCATGCCTTATGTTAGACTTAGCTATGTAAGAATTATAGTACTTTGCCTTTACTATAAATAAGCCTGAATTTCATAATTAAGAGAACATTCTTAATTCGGCACCGAACGGCATTCATTATTTCATTTGGGTCCCACTTTACACACATAAAAACTATGAATGAAAATTTCACCACTGTAATACTAGACTTCTATCCTAAAATTTAGGACATCTTCCATCAGGATATCTAATCCGGTTCCAAAGATATTGACAAAATGTGAACCAAAATTACTTTTCCCAACATGGGTGTCAAACGAAAGGTAGAAATAAATGGTGGGGTGCAATGAAGCCATACGCAATAACGCCATATGGCTTTATTTCTCAAACCAAATGGGAATAAGGCCATATGGCGATATTTCCAATTCGGTTAAAATCGCAAAGCGAAATAAAGCCATACCGAAAATTCTCTCAAATAAGTAATAAAGCCATAATATGGAATTACGGGGCTAAAACTTAAAATAAATGGCAAGCAAGGCGGTATCGCGCCGGGCCGCGAACGCGTATATGTTATGGAAGACATACTTTGAAAGGAAGAACTTGATTCCTATACATTGTTGTGAGTAATATTTTATACTATCTCAAAAAACTGTGTTTTGGAAAAGGCGCCAATTTGATGGCGCGAACTAACGTCAGTGACGTTAATTCCCACCCAAAAAGCGAATTAATGTCAGTGACATTAAGATGCATGACCAAAAACGAATTAATGTCATTGAAGCATTTGGGTTTGAGATTCGACAAAGTAGCGCCGCAGGCGAAAATTTGACTTAGGTCAGATCCCCAATTCGGGGCGTGATCCATGGTATTTATGTGCAGAACTCCTTTCCGCATTGGCGGCCTTCGGCCGCGCTTCAAAAAAATAACCCTGGGCTACGCCATTCCAACTCCGGGTGTGTGCCATAGCCGTGGCTACCGCCACGGTGATGTCCTTCCGCGTGCCACGTTTCCCACTTTTTCACTTTTTTGGCTCAGCCTAATGTGCCATTACAACAACCACATGAAAATGACAGAAACGGTTGAACGGTTGAAAAAAATCTCATTTCAGATTCTAAATATAGACGTGGGTAATCGTTTACGTGGGGTACCGAGCGCTAATACACACCCAAAAATGTTGAGATATGTATCAGGAGACGCGCTTTGGTCCCAGGAGCATAAATATAACTCCGCTGAGCCTATATTTTTAGTAGTTTGCGAAATATTTGCAAGAATTTTCTGTCATTTTCATGTGGTTGTTGTAATCACATTACCCTGTCAGAAAAGAGTAACACGCGGAAGGACATCACCGGAACGCGGAAAGGAATTCTGCACATAAATACCATGGATCACGCCCCGAATTGGGGATCTGACCTAAGTTAATTAAAGATTCATTTTTTAAATCCCAGATTCAAACTTATTGGAAATAATGGCTTTATTGCGTATGGCTTCATTGCACCCCACCGAAAAAAATACTACATAGTGATGTGAGTTTTATTTCAATATCTCAAATGATTTCGGAGATTTCACAAAAAAGAGTAAAAATCTGTGGTCATAAGCAATAACAGCCTAAGTCGACTTAAGAAATAAGACCAGTTGAAATTTTTATTGGCAATTTTGAATAGCAACATCGAGACATTTTTCAAGACTATCATTGGTCTATTATTACTTTGTTTATTAATTAATCCAATATGTTTGCCAAAGTTAAAATTCACATTTAAGCTCAGCTGCTTACAGCCCAAACTAATACAAACACAAAGCGTGATTTTGGTGTAGAAATATTGTTGTAAAAGGGCAACCAATATTGAATTCAGTGCGTTGAAAGTTAACTCCAAGAGCGCTGTCAAGCGCACTATGCAAGATATCCGGCGAAACGATTCAGAAAATCTATGTAATATTGTGCTTTCAGTGGAAGAACTTATTTCTTCGGTTTATGGAGACGTTTCTCAAGTAACGCGCGAGAATAATGCTTGGCTCTGTAAACGAGCTATACTTACGCCCAAAAACGACCAAGCTGCAGAAATAAATCATTTACAGTATTTTAAAAAAAGTTGATGGAGAAGAGGTGGTATACCGATCAATAAACACAGTTCTAGACAGAGCCGAGACTAAGAACTATCCTGTTGAGTTTCTCAACTCTATTTCTGCGCCCGGCCTTCCCGCTAATAGCATCGCTTTAAAAAAAGGCATTCCGATTATGTTGCTTCGTAACTTAACCCCTACAATGTTATGTAATTGAACTCGAAATAATATTATAGAAGCAGGAATTCTTGCATTTACTGCATTGAACGGAATGTGAACGTTTGAGATATATTTTCTTCCAGCAGACGCAGCAGATCCAGTCTCTTGGTCCGGGGTTGGATTCGATACCAGGCCGTAACAAGAGACATTGGAGCAACCCTGCTGCAAGGGATTGCTCTGGGGATGACAATTTAGAAGTGGGACTGGTCAAATTGGTACCCAACCACCTGTTTTTGCTGAGGAATAACGTGTCCTTCCGAGGGAGACTAGAGTCATGCTGGCACAACTTCGGTCTGGATACTGCAATAGGCTGAACTCCTATCTATTTAGACTGAGCCCCACCATACCGAACACATGGTGACCCATGACACGCAGCATCTCCTTTCCTGTTCTTCTGAACAGACTCCTCTAACACCCCTATCACTTTGGTCCAACCCTGTTGAAACAGCGCGTCTCCTTGGACTTCCGTTAGAGGAGCCCGATGACAACTAGGAGTGTACTGGCTCTTTGGGCAGGGCGAAGCACTGCTAACAACAACAACAACAATAAGCAGAAATTCTTACGGGTTGTGGAGCAGGAAAAATAGTTTTCATACCACGCATACCCATATTACCAAACAATTTTCCATTTCACTTCAAACGCGTGCAGTTTCCTGTGAGTGTGTGTTTCGCTATGACACTTCGAGCAGCCTGTATCGATCTTAGGACAAACTGTTTCTCACGCGGACAATTGTATGTTACTTGCTCAAGGGTTACTGGCCCAAAAAATTTGTTTCTAATCTCTACATATAATAAAATTGTAACAGGTCGATGTCTGTACATGGCAGATATCAACAAAAAATTGATTGGGGGAAGCATTATTAAACGGGTAGAATCCAAATCAACCATTTTTTTAATTTTTGTGTGTCTGTCTGTCTGTCTGTCTGCCTGTCCGTATGTTTGTGGCCGTATCACTCTGAAAGTACTGAATGGAAATGAATGAAACTTTTTTCGTTGGATTGCTAGATACTCAACTTAAAATTTAGGATATTACCTTTTTCGATATCTCAACTGGTTTTGGAGTTATCGCCCAATATGTGGCCCATGTCTGTCTGTATGTTTGTGGTCGTATGACTAAAAGTACTGAATGGAATTGAATGAAACTTCTTCGTTGGATTGACAGACGCTCAACCTAAAGTTTAAGATAGTAGTTTTTGCGATATCTCAACCGGTTTTGGAGTTATCGCCCAATACGTGGACCAGGGGTGACCAAAAATGTCTTAGTACAATATGGATGTCAAACGAAAGGTGTCAATGAGTACTGTAATATGCGATGTGATCAATTGAAATATCCCAAATGGTTTCGGAGATATCTTGAAGTTATCGGCGAATATTTGCAAAAAAATGTGTTAGTACAATATGGGTATCAAACGAATGGTGCCAATGGGTACTGTTATATGCGATGCGCTTAATTTAAATATCTCAAATGGTTTCAATTATATAACTTCAAAAATTTCGGACGGAAAAAGAGAAGGGTGGGTAGAAGCCATGTATAGACATCGACCTGTTACAATTTTATTATATGTAGAGATATGTATGTATTTCAAATTTCGCAAACTGGCCCAAAAGATATTTTTTAATTGCTGTTGTGAACTATACAATTAAGGTTTAGAAAGAAAGTCGAACTTCGAAAAAGTGCGTATAGGCTATAATGATTAAAATCGGACTCAGTCTGTTATAAGTTCTGATACGCAGCGAAGCAAGCGGGCCTTACTAGTTTGTAATATGAGAAGAACATCAAATCTTGTATATAAAGAAATTCTTTAGACTTTGTTTAATTATGGAAAATATCATTTTTATTTATTTAACTAAATACAACTGTAAATAATTGAATAACATTTGAAGCCCTTGCTACATGCAGCATAGAACTATTAAAATAACATAATAAAATAAAGTTAGTCCTAGTGTTTTATTTCGAACATGCGTCATAGAACTATTAAAATAAATTAATAAAATAAAGTTAGTCCCAGTGTTTTATTTCGAAGTTTAAGTTGAGTATCTAGCAATCCCAAGAAATAATTTCCATTCAGTACTTTCAGAATGATACGGCCACAAACATACATACAGACAGACACACAAAAATTAAAAAAATGGTTGATTTGGATTCTACTCTTTTAATAATGCTCCCCCAATCAATTTTTTGTTGATATCTGCCATGTACAGACATCGACCTGTTACAGTTTAATTATATGTAGAGATGATATGCTGATACCCACATAGGGCGGCAGTGTTTTTTGATTTAGCTGAAATTGAAAAAAAGTAAACAAAAATTTTAGAGAGGCATGCTTAGTTTTTTTTTGACAAACTAAGTGAATTTTTCTCCATATAAATTTATTCAAGAAAAAAACGTTCATAGGTTCCCCCTAAAAATTAGTATATCGTGTTTGTTTGTGGTGCGATTTTGATATAATTAATTTTGATGATTATTTAATTAAGGGAATTTATATACCTATCAAACAACATAAATTTTTCTGTAATCGGTTGGTTAGTTTTTGAGAAATTTTGATTTTAAGAAATGTTTTATATGAACTTTGACCTTCTATAACTTTTCTTGTTGTTGTTTCCCCCAGAAAAAATATGCCGTTATGTTCACGACCACAATGTCTACCGATCCCAATTTTTGTTTTTTTTTTATCACAGAGTTGGAGCTATTCTGCATTTGTTCCCTTACCTCTATGATCTGTATAATGCTGCAAAATTTATCTTAGTTGAATTGTTGATGGTTGCAGTCTAGAATGCTCTGGATCTGATACAGCCAGGTTTTCTAGTGAGAGGGGCTGTTGCTCATATCTGTCTTACTCCAAAGTAGGAATTTAGGGGCGCTATTACTACTAAAACATGACGGGGTCTAAGGTTATAAGGATCGCCTACGTATGAAATGGATTGGCCCCTGATATCACACAGGCAAGTAAAACACTGGAAAACGAGATGTGGTTCAAGCAGTTTAATAGACTGTTGAAGTAATTGCTGTCCTGCAGGGTCCACATACCACGGAGGGAAAAGTAGTTACGGTATTCACTGAATAATTTGGCCTCATGAGGAATTGATGCGACTGTAAGACAACGCTCTTTGTTGCAGAAGCAATCCTCCTGGTGCGGTTTAGCATCAACTGTTTGATTATCCGGTGAGATACTTAGCATGTGTACATATATACAATGGCGTGGATATAGAAGGACACCATTAGTTAATTCCAAAACGGCGGATCTGTGCTAATTTGAGGCACATAAAACTCCTCACACCAGCCAACCAACTTTTTTTAAAAACTTAATTCTATTCTACCGAATTTTGCCTAAAATGCGATATTGAAGTTCGGACTTCCATACATATGACTGATTTCTTGGAAATTGATATATTTGTGTTCACCGAATTGAATGTCAAACATTTATAACACACCGACATTTTTTAAATAAACTGATATGCAGTCTTATATAAATTAAGTGCAAATTCTAATCATTTAATAGCACGGACTACTTTTAAACACACAAAAAAGAATAAAATGCCACAATTTATAGTGTCCCTTTGCTGAGGTTATGTACTTTTATTGGCATTATATGCTGTAAATTGTGACCAAAACAAAATTAGCGTGAGCAAGCTTTGAAAGAGGATAAAGAGCGTAACAATAAGGCACAATTGTTTTCAAAACAATTTGCTTGACTAGAGTCCTATAGAAGACTGAACTTTGTTCTCCAGTTTTGTAATCAAAAAATGGTGGTACGGTGGTCGTGCCCGAATATTTATTAACATATAATGTTAATTTTTTTGACACATGTTCAGTCTAATGTCAATATCAAACTGAATTGGCAATAAAGATAACATACACCGTTCAGGGCAACCACCCGGAGTTGGAATGGCGTAGCCCATGGTTATTTTTTGAAGCGCGGCCGAAGGCCGCCAATGCGGAAAGGTGTTCTGCACATAAAAAACATGGATCGGAAGTTATAGTTTAATTGTGAAATAAGTCCCAAATATTGGGACTTGTATCAGTTTCTTCTAAGAATTTTAATTCGGGTTGTTAGGCCTTCTTTCATTGGGCGTTATTTCATAATGAAAGAAACCCTAACAATTAAGACTTTCTTTCATTTTTAAAATTAGGCTTTCCTTCATTTTTAAAGTTAGACGTTCTTTTACTTTCTTGTTAGGCGTTCTTTTTTAGGCATTATTTCATTTCGAAAAATTAGGCGTTAGTTCGTTAGGCCTTTATTCGCTGAGCCGAATGAACCGAATTTGGAGCATATTGTTCACATATATATGTACATAGAACTATTAAAATAAATTAATAAAATAAAGTTAGTCCCAGTGTTTTATTTCGACGCTTTCAAAAAAATTATTATGCTAATTCTTCATTATAACTTTTACGCATACGAAGTCGCGGGCATCAGCTAGTCACCAATAAAAATTTTTAGTGAAATACTTACTACATTATTTATAGTTCATGTTATAGCACATAGGCAATTGAACACCCGTTTGTGAATATGCTATCGCGGGGCCCTACGAACGCGGGGTCCGGGGCAAATTGACCTTGAATTCTTTTCCGCGGGTTCTCGTATAATGTTAAATTGCTATGATTGCTTGTTCAAGGGATTTCTTGAAAAAGATTTTTGACCCTTCAAAAAGAACGTGGTAGCCAGCCTATCTACCCACGTTCAAAATTCAAGTTCAAAAAAAGTTAAAGTTTTCAATAACCTTATTATCGCTGGATATTCAGTGTTGGTATTTCATAGCAGAAAGGAATTTCTTTACATTACATTTAGATTTTACGGAATCATGAAATGACTTTAGGCTGCAAATAATGTTCCTTTTGATTTTGCAGAGATATAAGAACTGTAACATTTTTTGTTCAATTCGAAGTATTTCTTATTTATTTCTTTACTAGCAGATGCCCGCCAATTTGTCTGCGGAACTTACCTCATTTCAGTGGCTATATGTTTCTGAATACAAACTAAGAGATTTGTAATATCTATTTTACGCTATTTTAAATTATTTATTCACAAAATTTCTTTATAAACAATGTTTTTTTGTAGTATCATCCATTGATAAAATAAAGAGGTTATTCGGGTTAGTTAAAAAAAAAAAACATACGTGTTAAAAAGTACCAAAAACAGACCATGAATTGGGATTTTCTCAATATCTCGACTCTAGTGCCACCTATCGTGGAAATTTTTTGCAACACAATTGTTGATCATATATTAAACATACCCCCTACATTTTTGTATACATACATATAATATAGATATAGATAAGGCAAACAGCTCTATGAAAAAGCTTTTTTATTGAGTTCAGATGAATCTAAAATTCACTCTTAGCGGACACCGTCATCAACACTTTTGATATGATAGCTATATTATATGGGCATATTCTTGTGTCAGCCTTGGTTCACCTAATGGTCAATATCTTGGAAACGGGTTCACAGATGAACCCGAAAACTGTTCCTTGTGAAAACTCTCAACACCTTTAATTTGATACGCATATTGTTAAAATAAATTCGGGGTCACCCCTGGTCCACATTTTGGTCAATATCTCAGGATTCCAGAAACTTTTTTAACTTTTTCTTTCTGACGAATCTTCTCGGGGCACAAACAAATACAATAAAAATCGGTCCATCCGTTCCAAGGGAAATGGGCATTCATTTTTATATATTCACTAGCAGGGTACCCGGCGTTGCTCGTGATGTAAGTAGTTAGGGGGCCTTTCAAAATCAATAATATACTTTAAGATTTCATATTTATATAATATAGCTTACCCGGCAAACTTCTGTCTTCCCAAAATAGATTTTTTTATTAATTTTTCACTACTTCATTGTGCATACAACTTCAAAAATATAAAATTTTAGTATTCCGTTTAAGGCTACACGATACACAAAATTTTTAGTTTTCTGTCCCGGAGCGTAAGTAAATAGCGAAAAAAGTTTTCCTACACGGAAACACGCCACATAGAGCTTTTGATATCATTAATCTCCTGATCAATTTTCAGGTCCTAACTTTAAACGCTTTTACGATAACCCCACTTTTATGCGCAAAAATTGTTTTGATATCATTTAGCTCTATACCAATTTCCAGGTTCCTGCCTTAAATACTTTGGAGATATTTAGCTTGAAAAATTAGTATGGGAGGTGCCACGCGCCCATTTTCGTTAACCCCAATTTTTTTGGAGGTGGTAGGGATCGATCTCGTATAACCCCTTACCAAATTTCAGTGGTGTAACCCGAATACTTCCAGAGATACGGACAATGAAAAATTCCATTTGTATGGGAGGTGCCACGCCAACTTTTTCGTTATACCCAGTTGTTTTGGAGGTGGTAGGGATCGATCCCATATAACCCCTTACCGAGTTTCAATGATCTAACAAAAATACTTCCAGAGATACGGACAATGAAAAATTCCATTTGTATGGGAGGTGCCACGCCCACTTTTTCGTTATACCCAGTTGTTTTGGAGGTGGTAGGAATCGATCCCATATAACCCCTTACCGAGTTTCAATGGTCTAACATAAATACTTCCAGAGATACGGACAATGGAAAATTCCATTTGTATGTGCCACGCCCCCTATATATATAAAAATATTTTTTAACCTATGACCATCCCTGGAAGATGTACAGTGGGTGTGAAAAATTTGGTTACGATCGGTTTATAAGTTTAGGACGCAAGTCGATCTATACCTATTTACATAATTTGAATTTTATATATATAGATTTTTTAACGCTTTCAGTTCTGTAGTAAGCCAGATATACGTTTAGATCCATGCTTGTCAGGAAGCCTATATACATATAGTATTATTAAAATGTGAAACGTTAAGCCCAATGCCGCCAGTATACTCCAGTCAAGTTAGTTTATACAACTCTGTATTTAATTTGTATACCTTTCATGAACACCATACCATTAGTATTCGCTTTGTGCTATAAGAACGTAAAATTTTGCAGGTTCGGTACTTATTATATATGTGATGTGTGTAGTAGAAATCATAGAGATCGGACCTACATAACATATAGCTCCCATATTATCGATTGCTCCGATAAATGTGGTTTGGCCTATATATTTTTAAATTAACAGTTTTGAAGAGTTTGTACCAATTGTAAGTGAGGATCGGATACTCAAAAAAATTATGCGTGTTAATGAGAGCCGAGACAACCCTTTTCTTACTTGTTTAAAATTAGTTTTATTAGAGTCAAAGTCAATAATACTACTAGAATCGGATGGTTCAGTGTCAATGCCATCTACATTAGTTATGATTTCCTAAACGATCCCAAAAGAAGGATGGTAAACGTAAAACCAGAGGATCACATCGACTCAAACAGCAAAGCTATGCAAGTCTAGGACCTTTTGAAGTTGTTGGGGATGGCATTTATTTGATTAAGGCAAAGGTCCGCCATTTCACCCAAAAGTCATTATACATCGCTTTTGGTGGAATTATCACAATGCTTTCGTCAAATATATTCCACGATATAAGCGGTAAGTTACAATCGCCCACATACTTTGTGTACCTACTTTAAAATATCTGCACAGCCTATCTTTATAAATAAATTGATACATCTGAGTATATAATGTTCAGTTGCACTAGAGCGTAGTCTGATTTTCTTTATTTAATCTTTTGAAATCGTTTGTTTGAATCAGTTCGAGGCTTCGCTTCGTTGCACTTAAAAGGATTTTATGCTTAATCACATCAGCACCGCGGAAAAGAAAAGGTTTTAATCGAGCGTAAAGTTATGAAAGAGTTTGCTATTGTATGAATAAATGTTGATATCGTGTGCTTCTGTAGTTAGGTACAAGCTTTATCTTAGACCGGAAATATCTAATCTGGCCAAAAAGCATATACAAAGATGTGACTAACATTCATACATATGTGTATGTATAGCAAAATACCGTTTTGAAAGCATCATACAACTCATTAATTCTGGTTTTCATCGCGTATTGAAATAAAAGCTTAAGATTACTGCATAAGAAATATTTTAATTCGGGTCCTTTCGATGTGACTGGTTCCGTCAGTTTATTCTGACAACTATTTTTGTTTTGAAAATAATAAAAAAAAAATTTTCATCCAAATGAGTAGACAAAAACCAACCGCATCTACACCAAAAATATAAAAAGTTAATTGTGTATATTTACGAAGGCATCGGCCTGTCAATTATAACGTAAGCAACACACGCCAACGTAAGCGACACCAAATCAATAATTGTAAGTGAAAAGAAATGTTCAAATTAAGATAAAGAGAACCCGAATTAAAAAAAGGAGACCGAAACAGTCCCGTTGACATTGTCATGCCGTTGATTCTTGGCAATTTTAATCTTTTGTGTAGTTTCTGGTTTTAAAGTGACTGGTTCTACTATACACAGTACATTCAAACCATATCCTACTAATATTATAAATGTGAATGTAGCGATGTTTGGATGTCCAGACGTTTGCTTTTGTTCCCTAAAACGTGAGAGTGGCAAGACGGATTTTGTTGAAATTTGGCACGCCTACAGGTTATAGTCTGGAAGGAGCTACACGCAATTTTTTTTTTTTAATTTTGGGGATTCCGACCCTGCTAGGGACCGTTACTTTTCGAAATTTTTTTATTCCATATAAATCTAAGTATTTTGAACCTTTACTTATGATATTTCGCATATAGGTATAGAAAGATCGTACAATATATTCAAAGTCGTCGTCGGGGGCGGACGTGTTTTCTTTCGCTCCGCGTAAATTAATCTATTTTCTTTTTAATCGTATGTGATTAGCACCGCTGCCATGTCTAAATGTTCTAACTGCAAAGCTAGGTGTTTGTCAGATGATAAAGTCACCTGCTGTGTGTGTTTCCAAGACCAACATCTAAAATGTGCTAAGATAAATACTAGCTGCGCTAATTTAATTTATAATAACAAAAATGTTGTATTTAAGTGTGATGAATGCATTGATCGACCATCGCCACTTTTTCGGGCAAACATAAACGAGGTCATTACACACTTAAATAGCATTAACACGTTTGTTCACTCCGTCTCAAATTTGTATATGCCGTGTGTTGATTCTTCAAACAACAACAACAGGAACAACAACTCTACTGCCAGTTACTATGCTAGCGACATCATGACACGGTCCAAAACAGCTAAGGTCATTCCACCCGCTGTCAAACGCAAAAGTCTTGGCTCTCATACTTCTGTGCACTCACCATCAATCTCCAACAATAATAAACAGCTGTTGCCGAAAAGTCGTACAACTGCAAAAATCATAAGCAGAGAGCCCTCTTCAAATGAGTCTGCTATCTCAGTTGACGCCAATGCTGAAATTATCTACATAAACGGTGATCAAAGCATAACCAACGATAACCTTCTCACGAAGCCAAGCATGGGATGTTCTCAACCAGTTGCTATTGCTGATAATGGTAAAGATAGCAACAATGCATCCACTACGCCCGATGGTAACTTTGGCTCTCGTGTACTTTCTGCTGCTGCTGCTACTGACGATTCGACGCCTGCTGAGCAAGTCAACGAAATAACAAAGTCATCTATTGTTTTTGGTTCTAATGCTAATAATGAACTAAACGTTGCTCCTCCAAACATATGGTTTCACCTCTCTTCATTTCTGCCTTCTGTTTCTGAGGATGACATAATAAAGTATGTATCTAAACACGCAGGCATAAGTGTAAATGAAATTTTGTGCACAAAATTAGTAAAAAAGAATGACCCATGCGGAATCAGCTCTCTTAAGCGCATAAATTTTAAACTAGGTGTGCCTTCAATATACCGAGAGAATTTACTCGATGCTTCAGTCTGGCCGAGAGATGTTAAGATAAAACCGTTTAAGTTTTTTCAAAAGCGGAGGGCCAGAGTGCCCAACTCGTAGATTTCAATTATGTTAATTCTCAACATTCCCATGACAAGCCCAGAGGCCTAAATATCTATTTTCAAAACATTTCCGGTTTACGAACTAAATCGGATATTGTCAGTTCATTCAGTGCACAAATGGACTATGACATATTCGTCATCGTTGAAACATGGCTGCACTCGGGCTTTCATGATAGTGAATTTTTTGACCCAAATATTTTTGATGTTTTCCGCAAGGACAGGGATTCCTCTAAAACTGGCGCCTGTAGAGGTGGAGGTGTGTTACTTGCTGTTCGCCGTCAATTTCGCGCCTACCTTGTCACTCTCATGAATGATGACACCTTGCTGGATCAATTATGTGTATGTATACCTACTTCTTCGAAAAGAGGCTCATTATATGTAGTGGCAGCCTATATACCACCCAATAGTGACTTTGAGATGTACAAAATGCACGCGGATAACATTGTGTCTCTTGGTGTTAACAGCATCCCGGATGGTAATCTATGTATTCTGGGTGATTTTAACTTAAGCAGTATCCGTTGGACTGACAGTTTTTCTAAAGCTAATCTTACTCCAGCTAGCATCACCAATTCTCATGAGTCCTACTTTATCGACTCTGTTCTCAGTCTCGATCTAAAGCAAATAAATAAGTTTGTAAACAAATTGGACAAAATTTTAGATCTTGTATTTGTAAGCGAAAATATTAATTTCAACATATCTGATTGTATGTCTCCGATTACTCCATGTGATAAACATCATGTTCCCTTAGTTATAAACATTGATTACTATGAGTATTCATCTACTTATGTTACCCATAGTGATAAAGTACTATTTAATTTTTCAAAATGTGATTTCTTGGGATTTAATAATTTGTTACTTGGTATTAATTGGGACTCCCTCTTATCTGATAAGTCAGCATCTAGCTCGTTCTCAAATTTTAAGAAAATAATTAATCAATTTTGCTTGAAGCATGTACCTATAAAGAAAAAACTGTCGTACAGAGTGCCTTGGTACACAAAAGGTTTAAAAAAGCTTAAAAACCTAAGAAATAAGTTTTATAAGAAGTTTAAAGAGTCTAAAAGTCATACTTTTTTGATCATATATCAGCAATATTCGAAAGAATTCACCAGATTAGATAAATATCTTCGCAATAGTTACATTAGATCTGCCGAATCCAGCATTAAAAAAAATCCTAAGTTCTTTTGGACTTATATAAAATCTAAGAAATCGTGTTCGAGCATCCCCAAGTCGGTTTTTTTGGACGAGAAACTTGCCGAAGTTCCTAAAGACGTGGCCGACTTATTCGCTGAGTTTTTTATGTCCAATTTTGTTTCAGATGATACAGACGCTTTATCAAACCTTTCTCCCAATACAAACTCAGTCCTCAATTTCGGTTGTCTTACCTTGTCCTGGGAAGATGTATCGAAGGGGTTAGCTTTGCTAAGGCCGTCATCGGAAACAGATGTTGATGGTCTATCTGCGCTCCTTTTAAAAAGTTGTCCGGCCTTTATTGAGCCTTTGAAAATTATATTTAATAAATCTTTAGAATGTGGTACGTTTCTTGATGAATGGAAAGCTACTTCTATAACTCCAATTCTAAAAAGCGGTAAGAAAAATGATGTTAGGAATTATAGGCCTATATCAAAACTATCAACTATTTCTAAACTTTTCGAGTGCGTAGTAAAAGAGAAATTATACTTTGCTACAAAGACTTTTATCAGTCATAATCAACACGGGTTTGTTCCTGGAAGATCGACTGTTTCGAACCTGGCGGTCTTTAGCGACTACTGCATAACGGCTTTTTCTGACGGTCATCAAGTGGACTGTATATACACCGACTTTTCGAAAGCTTTCGACAAAGTTTCGCATAAAATTTTGGTGGAAAAACTTGCCTGTCTAGGTTTTCATTCCTCTTTCTTACACTGGATCAAGTCCTACTTGTCCAATAGACGCTGCGTTGTTACTATTGACAGCGTGTGTTCCCAATCTTTTGTTGCCTCCTCAGGTGTTCCGCAAGGAAGCGTCCTAGGTCCCTTACTGTTTGTCCTTTTTATAAATGACATAAGTAGTTGTTTTTCTTTCGCCAATTTCCTACTATATGCGGACGATCTCAAAATGTTTGCTGTAATCAAAGACTCTTTTGATGAGGCTAGGCTGCAACATGATGTCGATAACCTCCACTCTTGGTGTAAAAAATCTCGTTTATCTTTAAACATAAGTAAGTGTTTTAAAATGACTTTCGCGAAGACTTTGAATGTGCGCAATACGTCTTATAGTATCTCACATGATGTTTTACTTAATGTTACCGAAGTTAAAGATTTAGGGGTTTTATTTGACTCGAAACTCTCTTTCAACAGCCACATTAATTTCATTATCGCAAAAGCTTACTCAGCTTTGGGGTTCGTCCGCCGTAACAGTATGAATTTCTCAGACCCCTATACCCTGAAATTATTATACACAAGCTTTGTTCGTTCGCATCTTGAATATGCTGTATTCGTGTGGAGACCCCGTACGCAACTTCAGATTAGGAGAATAGAGCGTATACAAAAGGTGTTCCTTAAATTTGCCTTACGGTGTCTGAATTTTGAGAATCCGATTCCAGCCTATACGGACCGTCTGAAATTGATTAACTTAGCAGACTTGGAAAGCCGCCGACTTACCCTGTGTTTAACCTTCACCTTCAATATAATACAAGGCAGCATCGACTGTCCTACTCTCCTAGAAAAAATAACTTTCAATGTCCCTAGGCGTAACCTTCGTGTCTCTTATCCATTTTATTTAGCCAAAATGAAAACGAGATTTGCCGGAAATGCACCCTTGGTTCGTTCTATGCGCGAACTTAATATATTATCAGAAACAATTGTTATTGATTTTGCCTTGTCAAAACAAGCTTTTTTAAATCTTCTTTATTCTGTTTTGTAACGTTTGTGTATTTGTATTAGTTGTAAGCAAATTTGTACTTATTAGTCTGTAAGAAAGTTGTATTTCATTGACTAATTAAATAAATAAATAAATAAATAAATATGGGTATCAAACGAAAGGGAAGGCCCCAGGTTTCATTTTGGCTTCGATATATTTCGGTAAATTTATCGATAACTAAGTTATCGGTCAAAATGCGATTGCCCGAAAACCTTAATATTACCCTACAATATGGGTATCAAACGAAAGGGGATGGCCCCCGGTTTCATTTGGACTTCGATAGGTTTCGATAAATTTATCGATGACTGAGTTATCGGTGAAAATGTTAGGGCACAAAAACTTTAAAATTACCCTACAATATGGCTATCAAACGAAAGGGGATAGCTCCAGGTCTCATTTGGACTTCGATATATTTCGATAAATTTATCGATAACTGAACTATCGGTGATTGTCCAAAAAAACTTTACATTACCCTATAATATGGGTATAAAACGAAAGGAGAAGGCCACAGGTTTCATTTGGACTTCGATAAATTTATCGATAACTGAGTTATCGTTCAAAATGCGATTGCCCGAAAACTCTATATTACCCTACAATATGGGTATCAAACGAAATGGGATGGCCCCAGGTTTCATTTGGACTTCGATAGGCTTCGATAAATTTGTCGATGACTGAGTTATCGGTGAAAATATGATTTCCCAAAAACCTTAAACTTGCCCTACAATATGGGTATCTAACGAAAGGGAAAGGCCGCAAGTAACTGAGTTATCGGTGAAAATGTTATTGCACAAAAACCTTAAAATTCCCCTACAATATCTATATCAAACGGAAGGGGATAGCTCCAGGTTTCATTTGGACTTTGATATATTTCGATAAATTTATCGATAACTGAGTTATCGGTGATTGCCCAAAAAACTTAACATTACCCTTAACATTACCGTATAAAACGAAAGGAGAAGGCCGCAGGTTTCATTTGGACTTCGACATATTTCGATAAATTTATCTATAACTGAGTTATCGGTAAAAATGCGATAGCAGAAAAATCTTAATATTACCCTACAATATGGTATCAAATCAACATTTGAATTTGTATTCATCCTGGAACTATTTGTCAAAATTGAATTCTTGATAGGCCCCCTTACGTTACCAACGAATACCGCAAAAGAAAATTTTTGAAAACCGGTTATCAATACTCTTTTTTAAAAATTTTCAAAATATTCGAATTTGGTAAATTCTTCAGTAGGCAATAATCCTACTAATATTATAAATGTGAATGTAGCGATGTTTGGATGTCCATACGTTTGCTTTTGTTCCCTAAAAACGTGAGAATTGCAAGACGGATTTTGTTGAAATTTGGCACGCCTACAGTTTATAGTCTGGAAGGAGCTATAGGCAATTTTTTTTTTTAATTTTGGGGATTCCGACCCTGCTTTTTTTTATTCCATATAACTCCAAGTATTTTGAACCTTTACTTATGATATTTCACATATAGGTATAGAAAGATCGTACAATATTGGTATCAAACGAAAGGGAAGGCCCCAGGTTTCATTTTGGCTTCGATATATTTCGGTTAATTGATCGATAACTAAGTTATCATTCCCACAACAGCCGGTTCTACGTATCGGAATGACCCGGGTTTTACCCGGCCAAGGGCCCTTGCAGCAGGGTTGCTCCAATGTCTCTTGTTACGGGCTGGTATGGAATCCAACCCCGGACCAAGAGACTGGATCTGCTGCTTCTGCTGGAAGAAAATATATGTAAAACGTTCACATTCCGTTCAATGCAGTAAATGCAAGAGATGGCATGAAGAGATGGATGAACATAACCTCCTCGTACCTTTCACCAGGTGCACTGTTTGCCGGCAAAGATTATATACGCCTGCGGCATCGGTTAAGTGCAATAACTGCCTTGGCCTGTGCCACATCCATATGTGCTCTGGGCTTGCAAACAGGAACCTTTGGACGGATGCATTTATAGCCCCTTGCTGCAGTACTCACCCGCCCTCCACACCACACAACATCGGCCAAGGCACGCTGAATCGTAGACTGCGTCACAGCTTGGGACTAAGCCTACCTCCATCCAGGCAACCACATCCGTCCCTTACCCCCAGCATGCCTTCACCCTCCCTCCCGACACACTTCAAAATCCTACAGCTGAACTGCAACGGATTAGCTGGAAAGATCGCGGAGATAACAGACTTTATGAAGTCGAACAGCATTAAACTGGCCGCCATTCAGGAGACCAAACTGAACGCTAACTCGGACTTACGTACTCGAGATGGGTACAACGTGCTTAGGAAAGACCGTCACAGCGCTCATGGGGGCGGCCTTGCACTCATCACACACCATACTGTACAGTATAACCTATTTGCCCCGGACGTTGACCCCAGGGACTCTACCCTTGAATGCCAGGGCATAGCAGTCCGGACAGGCGACGTCGACCTGGGAGTGATAAATATATACATTCTTCCTGTTTCGTGCTGTCCCCGCGACTATCGCCCTGATATTAGTGCGTTGCTAAGGGGCGATAACTGCCTCATCCTAGGTGATTTCAACGCACATCACGATCTCTGGCACTCCAACTTGCCAGCAGATAATAGAGGGCACGCTCTCGCAGATCAAATAGACAACTCGGCATTCTGTACATTGCATGGAGATGCCCCCACTACCGATCCTACTAAACATCGAACGACTGTCCGACTTCATAACGACAGAAAAACGAACGTACGAACGAACGAACGGAAATAAACGCTTGCCTCAAATCATCTCATCTTTGGCGATATGTGAAGAAACTTCGGAAACATCAGTAAACATGACTAATTGTTGAATATACATATGTAGGTAATTTATTTATTTATTGAAGCAAAGTGGTTGTGACTGTAAGCCAAGGACTTTTATAGCACATCATCTGTTTTACATTACAGAAAAAATAACCACCCCTATTCTGCATTACAATTACGTTCCCGCTCTACACTCCGCTTGGATCGTAAATATGCATTCTGAGTTACGCTGGGGTCGAAAGAAGAAGAGGAAGAGCTATAAGTTTTTCGAAGTCAGCTGTTTGCCTTGGAATGTGTGAAATTGAAACATAACAAAGCAATTTAAATTACACAAATTATTACTTTTGAAATAAAAGTAAAGCTTTATTATGATTTATAGACTTAATTGTATATTTTTGAGCATTATTGAATAAATTGAGTGAAATTTTATAGATCAATTGACTGATTGTAGCAGACAACGAAGGATCAACAAAAAGCAAGAGGACACTGTTGGTGGATGTTACCACATTGTCAGTAGGTAGCTGGTATTTTCCATAGAGTTAGTGCTAGAAGAGTGCGCTTTGTCGACCAGGTACACAGATGGTTGGCGTCGCATCGTGGGGCCACACCATACGCTGAGCAAACATTAGACATGTCAGTGTTAAGTCTGACCGCAGGTGGTACTTTTCGCTGGAGGAAGACATTGGCCGCCCCGGAACTGACAAAGAAGTTTACAGAGTATGAGTGGGTGCTGTGGAGTGGCCGCCGGTGCACGTTTGGATATAATGGCAAAGTCGGGAGTGCCACAAAATCCCCAAAAAAAAAATCCCCAAACACAAAATCCCCAACTGAAAAAAAATCCCCAAACACATAATCCCCAAAATCAAAATCCCCAAAATTAAAATCCCCAAACACGAAATCCCCACCTTTTTTTAGAGGCAGTGTCACAAAATCCCCAAACACAAAATCCCATTTTTTGTTTATTAAATATTATTACAAAATATTATCATATAAAAAATACTAAAAGCACACTTTAGTTAAGTTTTAATTCGTAGTTACATGTACATACATACATGTACCCATATAAGACAATATATAGATATAGACGAGAACGCATGACGGATTTAGAGGAAAAATTATTATTTCATCAATTTAGCGACTAAAAAGCTAAAAAAAAGAGTATTTAAAAAAGCGGCACACAGTATTTCATTATGTAATTAGAATTTCCATACATGGTTTATCTATGTAAATGTTTTTAATTTATTGCTTTTTTGTTAATTACATAACTAAAGATTGGCCTGCGGCATCGGTTAAGTGCAATAACTGCCTTGGCCTGTGCCACATCCATATGTGCTCTGGGCTTGCAAACAGGAACCTTTGGACGGATGCATTTATAGCCCCTTGCTGCAGTACTCACCCGCCCTCCACACCACACAACATCGGCCAAGGCACGCTGAATCGTAGACTGCGTCACAGCTTGGGACTAAGCCTACCTCCATCCAGGCAACCACATCCGTCCCTTACCCCCAGCATGCCTTCACCCTCCCTCCCGACACACTTCAAAATCCTACAGCTGAACTGCAACGGATTAGCTGGAAAGATCGCGGAGATAACAGACTTTATGAAGTCGAACAGCATTAAACTGGCCGCCATTCAGGAGACCAAACTGAACGCTAACTCGGACTTACGTACTCGAGATGGGTACAACGTGCTTAGGAAAGACCGTCACAGCGCTCATGGGGGCGGCCTTGCACTCATCACACACCATACTGTACAGTATAACCTATTTGCCCCGGACGTTGACCCCAGGGACTCTACCCTTGAATGCCAGGGCATAGCAGTCCGGACAGGCGACGTCGACCTGGGAGTGATAAATATATACATTCTTCCTGTTTCGTGCTGTCCCCGCGACTATCGCCCTGATATTAGTGCGTTGCTAAGGGGCGATAACTGCCTCATCCTAGGTGATTTCAACGCACATCACGATCTCTGGCACTCCAACTTGCCAGCAGATAATAGAGGGCACGCTCTCGCAGATCAAATAGACAACTCGGCATTCTGTACATTGCATGGAGATGCCCCCACTACCGATCCTACTAAACATCGAACGACTGTCCGACTTCATAACGACAGAAAAACGAACGTACGAACGAACGAACGGAAATAAACGCTTGCCTCAAATCATCTCATCTTTGGCGATATGTGAAGAAACTTCGGAAACATCAGTAAACATGACTAATTGTTGAATATACATATGTAGGTAATTTATTTATTTATTGAAGCAAAGTGGTTGTGACTGTAAGCCAAGGACTTTTATAGCACATCATCTGTTTTACATTACAGAAAAAATAACCACCCCTATTCTGCATTACAATTACGTTCCCGCTCTACACTCCGCTTGGATCGTAAATATGCATTCTGAGTTACGCTGGGGTCGAAAGAAGAAGAGGAAGAGCTATAAGTTTTTCGAAGTCAGCTGTTTGCCTTGGAATGTGTGAAATTGAAACATAACAAAGCAATTTAAATTACACAAATTATTACTTTTGAAATAAAAGTAAAGCTTTATTATGATTTATAGACTTAATTGTATATTTTTGAGCATTATTGAATAAATTGAGTGAAATTTTATAGATCAATTGACTGATTGTAGCAGACAACGAAGGATCAACAAAAAGCAAGAGGACACTGTTGGTGGATGTTACCACATTGTCAGTAGGTAGCTGGTATTTTCCATAGAGTTAGTGCTAGAAGAGTGCGCTTTGTCGACCAGGTACACAGATGGTTGGCGTCGCATCGTGGGGCCACACCATACGCTGAGCAAACATTAGACATGTCAGTGTTAAGTCTGACCGCAGGTGGTACTTTTCGCTGGAGGAAGACATTGGCCGCCCCGGAACTGACAAAGAAGTTTACAGAGTATGAGTGGGTGCTGTGGAGTGGCCGCCGGTGCACGTTTGGATATAATGGCAAAGTCGGGAGTGCCACAAAATCCCCAAAAAAAAAATCCCCAAACACAAAATCCCCAACTGAAAAAAAATCCCCAAACACATAATCCCCAAAATCAAAATCCCCAAAATTAAAATCCCCAAACACGAAATCCCCACCTTTTTTTAGAGGCAGTGTCACAAAATCCCCAAACACAAAATCCCATTTTTTGTTTATTAAATATTATTACAAAATATTATCATATAAAAAATACTAAAAGCACACTTTAGTTAAGTTTTAATTCGTAGTTACATGTACATACATACATGTACCCATATAAGACAATATATAGATATAGACGAGAACGCATGACGGATTTAGAGGAAAAATTATTATTTCATCAATTTAGCGACTAAAAAGCTAAAAAAAAGAGTATTTAAAAAAGCGGCACACAGTATTTCATTATGTAATTAGAATTTCCATACATGGTTTATCTATGTAAATGTTTTTAATTTATTGCTTTTTTGTTAATTACATAACTAAAGATTGGCCTGCGGCATCGGTTAAGTGCAATAACTGCCTTGGCCTGTGCCACATCCATATGTGCTCTGGGCTTGCAAACAGGAACCTTTGGACGGATGCATTTATAGCCCCTTGCTGCAGTACTCACCCGCCCTCCACACCACACAACATCGGCCAAGGCACGCTGAATCGTAGACTGCGTCACAGCTTGGGACTAAGCCTACCTCCATCCAGGCAACCACATCCGTCCCTTACCCCCAGCATGCCTTCACCCTCCCTCCCGACACACTTCAAAATCCTACAGCTGAACTGCAACGGATTAGCTGGAAAGATCGCGGAGATAACAGACTTTATGAAGTCGAACAGCATTAAACTGGCCGCCATTCAGGAGACCAAACTGAACGCTAACTCGGACTTACGTACTCGAGATGGGTACAACGTGCTTAGGAAAGACCGTCACAGCGCTCATGGGGGCGGCCTTGCACTCATCACACACCATACTGTACAGTATAACCTATTTGCCCCGGACGTTGACCCCAGGGACTCTACCCTTGAATGCCAGGGCATAGCAGTCCGGACAGGCGACGTCGACCTGGGAGTGATAAATATATACATTCTTCCTGTTTCGTGCTGTCCCCGCGACTATCGCCCTGATATTAGTGCGTTGCTAAGGGGCGATAACTGCCTCATCCTAGGTGATTTCAACGCACATCACGATCTCTGGCACTCCAACTTGCCAGCAGATAATAGAGGGCACGCTCTCGCAGATCAAATAGACAACTCGGCATTCTGTACATTGCATGGAGATGCCCCCACTACCGATCCTACTAAACATCGAACGACTGTCCGACTTCATAACGACAGAAAAACGAACGTACGAACGAACGAACGGAAATAAACGCTTGCCTCAAATCATCTCATCTTTGGCGATATGTGAAGAAACTTCGGAAACATCAGTAAACATGACTAATTGTTGAATATACATATGTAGGTAATTTATTTATTTATTGAAGCAAAGTGGTTGTGACTGTAAGCCAAGGACTTTTATAGCACATCATCTGTTTTACATTACAGAAAAAATAACCACCCCTATTCTGCATTACAATTACGTTCCCGCTCTACACTCCGCTTGGATCGTAAATATGCATTCTGAGTTACGCTGGGGTCGAAAGAAGAAGAGGAAGAGCTATAAGTTTTTCGAAGTCAGCTGTTTGCCTTGGAATGTGTGAAATTGAAACATAACAAAGCAATTTAAATTACACAAATTATTACTTTTGAAATAAAAGTAAAGCTTTATTATGATTTATAGACTTAATTGTATATTTTTGAGCATTATTGAATAAATTGAGTGAAATTTTATAGATCAATTGACTGATTGTAGCAGACAACGAAGGATCAACAAAAAGCAAGAGGACACTGTTGGTGGATGTTACCACATTGTCAGTAGGTAGCTGGTATTTTCCATAGAGTTAGTGCTAGAAGAGTGCGCTTTGTCGACCAGGTACACAGATGGTTGGCGTCGCATCGTGGGGCCACACCATACGCTGAGCAAACATTAGACATGTCAGTGTTAAGTCTGACCGCAGGTGGTACTTTTCGCTGGAGGAAGACATTGGCCGCCCCGGAACTGACAAAGAAGTTTACAGAGTATGAGTGGGTGCTGTGGAGTGGCCGCCGGTGCACGTTTGGATATAATGGCAAAGTCGGGAGTGCCACAAAATCCCCAAAAAAAAAATCCCCAAACACAAAATCCCCAACTGAAAAAAAATCCCCAAACACATAATCCCCAAAATCAAAATCCCCAAAATTAAAATCCCCAAACACGAAATCCCCACCTTTTTTTAGAGGCAGTGTCACAAAATCCCCAAACACAAAATCCCATTTTTTGTTTATTAAATATTATTACAAAATATTATCATATAAAAAATACTAAAAGCACACTTTAGTTAAGTTTTAATTCGTAGTTACATGTACATACATACATGTACCCATATAAGACAATATATAGATATAGACGAGAACGCATGACGGATTTAGAGGAAAAATTATTATTTCATCAATTTAGCGACTAAAAAGCTAAAAAAAAGAGTATTTAAAAAAGCGGCACACAGTATTTCATTATGTAATTAGAATTTCCATACATGGTTTATCTATGTAAATGTTTTTAATTTATTGCTTTTTTGTTAATTACATAACTAAAGATTGGTCTACATATGTATGTATATAAATATATGTTTATGTTAATGTATATATATTCGAAAAATTTTGAAGTTTGTATTTGTTTATGTTGTACAAATATGTAAAACCGATTGATATAACTTGTATTGCATTTTCTTTAATTTACCTGTTAAATATTCGTGAAACCATTAAACATAAAATATCTCGTGAACTTCAACTTTAGATATAATAGTGAGTATAGAATTCCCATTTTCTGTGTGAAATACATTGAAATTAGGTTTTAAATCGCGGCGATTTTAAACCTAATTTCAATGTATTTCACACAGAAAATGGGGATTTTGATTTTGGGGATTCTGATTTTGGGGATTTTGATTTTGGGGATTTTGATTTTGGGGATTTTGATTTGGGGATTTTGATTTGGGGATTTTGATTTTGGGGATTATGTGGTACACCCGGCAAAGTCAAAGCCATTACCTTAGATTTAATTTCGTTAGTAATATTGTTTGGTGTTTTGAATGCTAGTCCAATTTGTAATTGTTTACAACCGGTGCCGATGCTAATGCGCGTCCAAAAATATTAGATCTCCGTAGGCGGATTCACATTCCTGGCATCGAAACGCGTCTTTTGATATCCCTCCCTACATTTTTGGACAAATATTAGCACTCGCCACCGGTCGCAAACAATTACCCTGCAAACATATCAAAAAACATCATTAGAGCACAAAAACAAAATATAGCGAGCGTTTTACAACTTTTACATACGAGTTTTACTTAAATTTCAAGAATTTCAACAAAAAATCGCGGGAATTAATCGTAAATTGTTTGCAAAATAAAAAACAAGCATTTATCCGCCAACAAAATTCCAACGGAGAAAAACGGAGCTACGATCGAAGTGCAGAATTAGCAGTATTGGAAGTTTCGAAGTTGAACGTAGCGGAATTGAAACGCAGAATAGCAAAGTTGCCAAGCGGAGAAATTTTCGATCCAAGTCGAAATGCAGAATAGGGGTGAACATTACATCTAATTAACATTAAAGTACATTTCAAATTAAATGGTAGAGTAAAGTTAAAATCTAAATTATTATAACATTTGAAGGGCTCGGAACCAAAAGGATCTAAGTGACTCCGAAATTGATTTGAAATATTCAAGTTTAAAGTTTACTGGCTTTGGAAAATTGTAAAATATGGGTAGGGCATTTATAGTATGCGAAATAGATGGCACTACAATGTCCGAAATGACTGGGATCTCTTTGCCAACAAACAAACACCATATTTAACTATACAAATATGGGTATAACTCAATTTCAAAAAAAATGTCACTTAGATCCTTTCGGTTCTGAGCCCTTTTAAATCCTTAATTCCAAAGAGGTTTTTTTTTTTTTTTTTAATTAAGGTGGAAAGAAGATGGAAAAAGAGAGATAGAGTGAAGTAGTTATGTTCTAATCACATGCATCACACTGAACTCATGTAATCATAGATTCCCCCTTTGTAGTTGGTCCTGCTCAAAGTGCCCTTGATAGAGTCAGGAATCGAGTTCCAGAGCCTTACAGCATTTACAAAAAAAAGCCTCGATGAGGCCAAGTATGTATATCTGGGAATTATTAAATTACGATGCCTACAAGACTTGAAAATTTTAGTTTGTCATAAAGATATTGGGGTGTTTTAAACTCAATTAGCTTGAACAAAAATATCGATATTCGTGCGTTGCTAAGGGGGATAACTGCCTCATCCTAGGTGATTTCAACGCACATCACGATCTCTGGCACTCCAACTTGCCAGCAGATAATAGAGGGCACGCACTCGCAGAGCAAATAGACAACTTGGCATTCTGTACATTGAATGGATATGCCCCCACTACCCATCCTACTAAACGAACAAACGGAAATAAACGCTTTCATTATACATTACAGAAAAAATAACATTAAATCTAATTAACATTAAAGTACTTACATTTCAAATTACTGAAGTAATCATAGATTTCCCCTTTGTAGTTGCTCCTGCTCAAAGTGCCCTTGATAGAGTCAGGAATCGAGTTAGAGAGCCTTAGAGCATTTACAAAAAAAAGAATTATTAAATTACGATGCCTACAAGACTTGGACATTTTTAGTTTGTCATAAAGATATTAGGGTGTTTTAAACTCAATTAGCTTGAACAAAAATATCGATATTCGAGACGCAATGTAGTTAAAAATACTACATCCAAGGATTTCACGCTTCCAGGGAGAAATGTGATCATATTTTTTTAGGCCATAAACATAGCGAGTGGTATTATTGAATGCAATATCAATTTTACGACGTGAAGCAGAATCAAATTGGCTGTATACTAGCTCTGCGTACGTTATGTGCGGAACAATTAGTTCAACAGCTAGCTTTTTCGAGTTTCTATAGGCGTTAACGAGGCAGACATTCTTAATCTCCGTAGGACAGTATAAACATTACTTACAATTTTACTTACATGGTCAGTACAGTTTAACTTAGAATTAAGCACAAAGCCTAGATTCCTAATTTTATCAGTAAAAGAAAGGACGCTACTACCAACAAACAGACTAGGAATAGATTCGACATGCACAACGCTGTTACAGATGTGCAACACATACGACTTTTTAGCATTTAAGCTGAGACAGTTATCACATGCCCACTTCGAAATTGCAGACAAATCACTATTTATTTAACAACATAAATCTTCAACAAGACCAACACGGTTAGATAAATACAGTTGAATGTCATCTGCATACGCATGAACATTTACATACTGGTAGAGTATATTTCCTCTAAATCTTTGTAGGTATCTTTGTCTCATCAAAAGACGAACTTATTAAACAAGTATTTCCAAATATTATTTCAAACTTCAACAACAATGAATGTTTGAGTGAGAGAGAATCCGATCATTGGAACAATGCATTCATATAAATATATTAACAGTATAACAAACGAAGATGAAGCCACCAACTATCCAATTGAGTTTTTAAACTCATTGGATGTGCCCGGATTACCACCGCACAACTTGCAACTAAAGGTTGGCTCAATAACAAATTATTTTCAGATAAGCAGGTAAACCAAATTTAAGGCAGGACAACGTCTGCCGGGTCTACTAGTATATTTATAAATGATTACACTCAAGTAAGCAAAAACAAGTAAGGGAAGGGCTGCCTCGGCTGTGCCGTAGACTTTATACCCAACTTAACTTTTTTAAGTGTCCGATCTTTACTTACATTTGGTACAAACTCTTCAAAACTGTTAATTAAAAGATACATAGCCTAAACCCCATTTATCGGAGCAATCGATTGTATGGGAGCTATATATTATGTAGGTCCGATCTATCTGATTTTCACTCCCCACATTACATATCTAATAAGTACCAAACCTTCAAAATTTTAGGCTCCTAGCTTTTTAACTGCAAACTTTATAGCCCAATACCCATTTATCGAAACTATCGATTTTATAGGAGCTATATGTCATGTCGGCCCGATCTCAGTGATTTTCACTACCCACGTTACGCATATAATATATACTAAACCTACAAAGTTTCGCGTTCCTAGCATTTTACTTGCAAGAGTTATAAGCCAAAACACGTTTATCGGAACAATCGATTATATGGGAGCTATGCGATGTATTGGTCCAGGGCCGTGCGCAGAAATTGGCCTTGGGGGGGGGTTTTAATTTAGATTTGCATTGGCATACATTTTTCACTAAGTTAAACATATTTGCTGAAACAGATACCTAGACCCATATATCACAAATTTAAATGTTCTTTAACTGTCCTGAATTTGCATACTCTGATGCCTAAAACTACTATTTTTTTGGTTCTACACATTTTTCTGTATTTGATAGAGAATTGGTGATATGATGGCATATCCCAGCTAACTAAAAGTGCAAAAAAAGACTCCTTTTGGAGCCATAAAACGCTCATTTCTCAGAACTTTACTCTCCAAAATGAGCTTCTTTCAGAGCTCTACGCGGGCACTCCAACGAAGTCATAAAAAAGAGTCCGAAATAAGTCCAATTTCGATGAATTTGAAGCGTTTTTTGACTCTTTTTAAATGAACTGCGGAGCCTTTTATTGGTGCTTTTCTGAACCTTTTTCGGAGACTTTTATTCCTCCATTCTGAGGGTTTCTGGAGCCTTCTCAGACGACTTTCGGAGCCCTATAATTAGTACTTTTCTTTCATTCATCCATTCAGAGGGTTTTTGAACACTTGTCGGAGCCTTTTATTGGTGTTTTCCTGAAGCTTATTTGGGGTCGTTTTTTATTTCTTTTGGGTCATAATTTCTTTGCGCAATTATTCACTCCTAACTATTCTGCCGTCACCAACTCTGACTTTCTAAATTATCCCTATGAACTACATGGGAACAATTTAATTAATTGTCCAACTATATGCGCCAATGATGTTCTTATTTATCTGAAAACCTTGAAGGAACCTTTTAAATGCGGTCCTGATAGGATTCCTACATGCTTCTTGAAGAAGTGTGCTAACAATATTTACCAACCCCTTACCAATTTGTTCAATCTGTCACTAAAAAGTGGTGTTTTTCCAACAGCATGGAAAGAGTCGTTTCTTCCACCGCTTCATAAAAGCGGAAGCAAAGCTTCTATAGAGAACTATCGTGGCGTAGCAAAGCTTTCTGCCATCCCAAAAGTGTGTGAAGCTATTGTTACCAATCAGCTTACGAATCCTTTCTCTACCTTGATTTCCGACTGTCAACACGGGTTCTGTAAGGGAAAGTCCACCGTTACAAACTTACTTGAATTTACTTTGATTTCAGCAAAGCTTTCGATAAAGTGTGTCACTCTTTACTTATTCATAAACTGGATCAGTTGGGTTTCCAGCCGGGTCTCAATCGCTAGATCTCTTCTTACCTTACGAACAGAGCACAAAAAGTAGTGTTTAAAAATTGTGAATCCGATATTATTTATGTCTCCTCAGGAGTTCCTCAAGGAAGCCATCTTGGTGCGATTCTGTTCTTGTTGTTTTTAAATGATATTTCTACAGTAATATAGTTTTCGAAAATTTTACTGTATGCCGACGATGTAAAGCTTTTTATGTCATTCGAAGAAGCTTCAATCAGATCTAAATATACTTGGTGCGATTTAAATTATATGCCGCTTAATCTAAAGAAATGTAAATACATGCGTTTTTCGAGAGGAAAATCACAGCCAGCTTCCTATACAATTAACAGTTATAGTCTTGAACAAATGTATGATTTTGTTGACCTTGGGGTTACTATGGACTAAAAACTCAGTTTTAACTGAAATATTAACGTAACAGTCAATAAAGCTGGAGGCGTTCTAGCATTTGTTAAACGATGGTCTAAAGAATTTAGCGACCCTTATGTAACTAAAACTCTTTACTACATTAGTCAGGCTGATACTTGAATACGGTTCTATAATTTGGAATCCACGTTACCAGGTCCACGTGGATCGCTTAGAATCAGTTCAAGAACAATTTTTAATATTTGCCTTAAGAGATCTTCACTGGGATCCCTTGTATAATTTGCCACGTATACGAGTCGCTTAAAACTAATTAATCTTCACAGCCTTTCTAGTGGGAGGGAAATGCTTGGAATTGTTTTCATGATTAAATTACTAAATGGTTCAATCGTAAGCCCGTTTCTTTTGAGCGAAGTGAACTTCAATGTACCTTCTCGTCCATCAAGACATTTTAAACCACTTATCTTGAAACAGTGCCGAACTAATTTGGAATTAAATCAGCCTTTTCGTTGTTTGTGTCAAGATAATAACTCTCATTCTGGTACGTTTGATATTTCAGACTCACTATGCAGAATAAAAATGTCAATTATTTCTATCCTAAATACATAGCAACAATTTGCTTTCATATCCTTTGATTCTTATCTTTATTCTTTACAATAACTATTCGCTGGCAACTAATTATTTATTAATTGTGTCATCTATTTTGTACCTACCTTACTTGGCTGATGAGGTTTTCTCTGTAGCTGAGCAGTTTCAGATCTCGACGATTAACAAACCAAAGCCTTTCAAAGACTCGGCACGAAAGAACAATCCGCGCGTATTGCGGATGCGCCCCTCGCGCCGGTCGGGCGGGATATGGTGGATAATCCGTTGGGAATTATTATTATTATTATTGACACTATACGGAAAATATAAAATATGCTATGTTTATTTTCCACAGACTATTGATAAACGTCCATGAAAAATGCGATCTTTATCTTCTGTTAGGTAAAATAAAAAAAACCTCAGAAAATGTTTGAAAACATTCAAATAATTGAAAGTTGTCGCTCATCTGCTCTCCAACGTTCATTTTCTCACAATTCTCTTTACGCCTACAACAAAAAGGGTCAGAAAACACTCGAAATCTTTCATATAATTGAGCCTTGCAGTTCATTCGCTCTGTTAATTGAAACTGCTCACTGTTTTCATCGGTAAAATTTAAGAACAAAAAATGCCCATACGCTACACAACTTTGTAATTTCGGAAAGCTCTAAGTGCAATTCAAAGTGCCGGACTTATGTATGTATTGGCCAACCTTATTCTTTGCAACTTTCACCAATTTCTTCTTCCGTAAAATTATTTTAACTAAGTTTGTCAAAAATTATTAGTCAAGATTCAATACAAGATTTATAAAGTGTATTTTGAACATTTTTGTAAAATCATTGCAACTTAGATTTGGCCATGGGGGGGGGTTTTAACCCCCAAAACCCCCCCCGTGCGCACGGGCCTGTATTGGTCCGTCCTTCTGGTTCCGACAAATGATTTATATAATACAAAATGGCTTCTCTATACCAAATTTCATTGACATACATATCTCTAAGATTGAGGGACTAGTTTGCGTTCAAACATACAGACGGACTTGGCTAAATCAACTCAGCTCATCGCCCTGATCATTTCGGTATACTTAAGGGTGGATATATCTCTTCTTCTTCTCATACTTACAAACAGCAGACCATTTCATGTTTGTGAAAGGTATAATTACTTATTGTTATTTCTGAATAAAGACTTTCTGTGTTAGTTCAATGTCTCAGAAAAATTGGGTCTGTTCAAGTGTTGTAGGTTACAAGTTCAGCAACTTTTAAAAAAGGAAGCTTTAAATTAAAATACGGGTATTTTGAAAACAGTCCTGAAAAAAGTATTAAAATGTGTTTTCAACAACATCCAACACGTTTATATTTTGCAGAATTAAAATCACTTTGTGGAAAAAAGTATTCCAAGCCAATTTCATGAATAATTTTGTAGCCTAAAGGCTCAGAAGCAGTCAGGGACACTTTAAACGAAACCGACCAAGGTGATTAAAACAAAATTAATTTCATTCCTTTATTACAGTTTGTAAACTTACATATATCATTACTCTTATACCTTATTATGTAAAATTGATCAAAATAAATTTAAAAAAAAATGCATTTCTAAAAACAACAATACAATGGAATAAAAATCATTTACGTAAGCGACACTTTTTTAACACTTTTTCCTAAATACAAGCAGCCAAAATAACGTAAGCGCCAAAAAGTTTAATTTGCACAAATGTAACCTTGAAACGTATATCGAAAGCCACACTGCAAAGCCCCGTAAGTGACTATTTTTCCAAAAATAAGGTTCTGAGCCTTTCCCATAGATCGTGATATTTCGCGCATTAAAATGCAGTCAAAATCAGGTCACAACTTCCCGTTTGTTTCCAGTTGTGAAATGTAATAACCGCAGGGTTGGGCATATTTGCACTACCACTATTTTAAATAAATATTAGTGTTTAAGCGACATACATACATAAGCTACGATTATTTCATTCGTTTATTTTATTTGCATTGCATGCTATTGTAATTCGCAATAGGCTTATAAAATATTTCGAAGATATAGTTTATGGTTTGGAAAGCAAAAGTGTGGTTTTTCCAAGCGAAAATGAGGAATCCAATCGCGCCATGCCTCAGAGCCAACAGTGCTCGCCACCAATAAATACATGCAGGGTGTCACAGGTGTCCAGCACCTCCCGTTCTCTAAAGAACAAAATGTTTTTAACATTTGCGCAACACGGTCATCAGAACCTGAGCCAAATGATTTAATAAATACCTTTTGAGCAAGACGGTCGCCTAGGCCTGAGCCAAAGGGTAGTTTTTCCAAGCGAAAATGAGGAAGCCAATCGCGCCATGCCTCAGAGCCAACAGTGCTCGCCACCAATAAATACATACAGGGTATCACAGGTGTCCCGCACCTCCCGTTCTCTAAAGAACAACAATTTGAACATTTAGGCAAACATGGTCGTCAGAACCTGAGCCAAATGAATACATACAATTTGAGCAAAACGGTCACATAGCACCTGAGCCAAATAATAAAATAAAATAAAAAATAATAACTTAAAAAAAACAACTCGCCTTCTCTAAAGCTTAGACATGGTCCTTCGAGCCGGATACGAACCGGCGACTTATGAATTTCACTAGACGACTAAGCCGTCTAGGAGGATGGGTCCGCGTGTAGAAGTCCACGTAAGTGGGGAAAGTTTCTGATCGCCATTCACTTGGGAATGGCCAGAGCGATTCTTTTGCATGCGGTCCAAGCAGCTCACTACTTCCGGGCGCTTGCGTCCAAGTATCCTCTGGGTAGCCACCGAACACCCGTTTGGTGGTGAGCTAAACGTGAGAAGGCGACAACCTGGCAAGGCCACTCCGACATAATCGGTTTAAGGGCTTATCAGGGGTTTACAAGCAGCGTCTGATCACCTAGTGGTGCGGCTGTAAGCGGGCGTCTGTCTTGGATCAAGCGGCTCGCTATATAAACGTGCACTTAAATTACAACCTCCCGTGGAACGGGTTGTGCGTTGGGTTTGGGACCCACCACATAAAACAACGTACCAATGAAATTCAAAAAAGCCTCGGATATGAGAACCCCCTTTTTAGATGACGACACACGCAAACGAAACAAGGACTACGATTTAAGGGCATGCACCTGGAATGTCCGGTCCCTCAATGGGGAAGGTGCCGCTGCCCGGTTGGTTGAGGCCCTGAGGAAGGCTAAAGCTGACATCACCGCCATACAGGAGATGCGATGGACGGGGCAAGGTAATATGAACAAACCACCTTGCAACATTTACTGGAGTGGGCATGTCGACAAGCGCAGATTTGGCGTGGGATTTGTGGTGGGAGAGAGACTCCGTAATCGAGTACTGTCGTTCACACCCGTGAATGAGCGTCTCGCTACAATCCGCGTAAAAGTACGATTCTTTAACATCTCGTTTATCTGCGCCCACGCTCCGACGGAAGAGAAAGACGACGTGGAAAAGGATGCATTCTACGAGCGCCTGGAGGAAACTTACGAGCGCTGCCCCCGTCATGACATCAAAGTCGTGCTTGGTGACTTTAACGCCAGGGTGGGCAAAGAGGGTGTATTTGGACCCACAGTCGGGAAGTTCAGCCTGCACGACCAGACTTCGCCAAATGGATACAGGCTGATCGACTTCGCCGGTGCCCGAAACATGGTCATTGCCAGCACCAGGTTTATGCACAAGAAGATCCATCAGGCTACATGGCTGTCTCCCGATCGAAGAACGCGAAACCAGATCGACCACATTGTGATAGACGGACGGCATGCTTCTAGCGTTTTAGATGTTCGCACAATAAGAGGTCCAAACATCGACTCCGATCACTACCTAGTAGCAGCTAAGATTCGTACCCGCCTCTGTACGACAAAACAGGTGCAACAGAAAACGCAAGGAAAGCTGGACGTCGAAAAGCTGCAATCGCAACAGACCGCCAATGATTTTGCAGACCGACTCTCACACCTGCTCTCTGAGAGCACAATTCAACCCAGTGGAATGCATGAGCAGTGGGAGCACATCACAGGAGCACTCCGTACCGCAGCCGAAGAAGTAATTGGATTCCGGCGAACGAGAAGAAACAACTGGTACGATGATGAAGAGTGCCGAGCTGCAACGAAAAGAAAGAACGAAGCCTACAAGGCAACGCTAAGATCGAGTGCAACAAGGAGTGTGTGTGAACAATACCGCGAGTTGAAAAGGGAAGCGAGGCGACTTTTCCGGGCAAAAAAAAGAGAGGCAGAAAAGCGTGAAATCAATGAGCTTGAGATGCTAGCCAATGGGAATAATGCCCGAAAATTCTATCAAAAAATTAGACGAATGACGGAAGGTTTCAAGCCCGGGGCAAATTCCTGTAAGAACGAGAACGGCGACCTGGTGACTGATGTTCAGAGAATACTAGAGATATGGAGGGATCACTTCTCTGCCCTTTTAAATGGAGAAATTGAGCAAGAAACCAGAGAAGAGCTCGAACCCGAACCCACAATCGAAGACGACGAAATTGACGTCCCAGAACCCGACTATAATGAGGTGCGAATAGCAATATCCCGGTTAAAAAACAATAAAGCAGCTGGCGCTGATGGTTTGCCTGCTGAGCTATTCAAGCATGGCGGCGAGGAGCTGGTAAGGCGTATGCACCAGCTTCTGTGCAGAATATGGTCGGATGAATGCATGCCCGAAGATTGGAATCTAAGTGTTCTTTGCCCAATCCACAAAAAAGGTGATCCTGCAAACTGCACCAACTACCGCGGAATCAGCCTTTTGAATATCGCATATAAGGTCTTGTCAAGCGTATTGTGCGAACGATTGAAGCCTGACGTGAACAGACTGATTGGACCTTATCAGTGTGGCTTCAGACCTGGAAAATCTACCATCGACCAGATTTTTACAATACGTCAAATCCTGGAGAAAACCCGTGAGAAAAGAATCGACACACACCACCTCTTTGTTGATTTTAAAGCCGCTTTCGATAGCACGAAAAGGAGCTGCCTATATGCCGCTATGTCTGAATTTGGTTTCCCCGCAAAACTTATACGGCTTTGCAAAATGACATTGAGCAACACCACCAGCTCAGTCAGAATTGGGAAGGACCTCTCCGAGCCGTTTGAAACTAAACGAGGTTTCAGACAAGGTGACCCCCTATCGTGCGATTTCTTTAATTTGATGTTGGAGAAAATAATACAATCTGCAGAACTCAACCGCGCTGGAACAATATTCTATAAAAGCGTGCAACTGTTAGCATATGCTGACGACATTGACATTATCGGCCTTAACAACCGTGCCGTAACCTCTGCGTACTCCAAACTAGAAAAAGAAGCGGAAAAAATGGGTTTGGTGGTGAACGAAGGCAAAACGAAGTACATGCTGTCATCAAGCAAAGAGTCAGCGCATTCGCGCCTTGGCACCCACGCCACTGCTGGCACCAAAAAGTTCGAAATAGTGAAGGACTTCGTTTACCTTGGATCCAGCATAAACTCCAACAATAATGCCAGCCTAGAAATCCAACGAAGAATTGCTCTTGCAAATAAATGCTACTTTGGACTGAGTAGGCAATTGAAAAGTAAAGTCCTCTCTCGACGCACGAAAATCACACTCTACAAGTCACTCATCGCTCCCGTCCTGCTATATGATGCAGAGGCGTGGACACTAACAACATCTGACGAGGCTGCATTGGGAGTATTCGAGAGAAAAGTTCTGCGAAAGATTTATGGGCCTCTACGCGTTGGCGACGGCGAGTACCGAAGAAGATTTAATGATGAGTTGTATGAGCTTTACGCAGACGTCGACATAGTACAGCGCATTAAAACACAGCGGCTTCGCTGGCTAGGCCACGTCGTGCGAATGAACGAAGACGCTCCAGCCCAGAAGGTATACTTATCGGCACCCGCCGGTGGAAGCAGAGGAAGAGGAAGACCACCACTCCGATGGAAGGACCAAGTGGAGACCGACCTGCGATCTCGTGGGGTCTCCAATTGGCGCCAGTTGGCGCAAAGAAGAAATGACTGGCGAGCTATGTTGGACGGTCAAAATCGCTCAGGCGGTTAGATGGCCATTTAAAGAAGAAGACTAAGCCGTCTAGGGGGGCGAGGATGTTTAAGCGACATACATACATAAGCTACGATTATTTCATTCGTTTATTTTATTTGCATTGCATGCTATTGTAATTCGCAATAAGCTTATAAAATATTTCGAAGATATAGTTTATGGTTTGGAAAGCAAAAGTGTGGTTTTTCCAAGCAAAAATGAGGAATCCAATCGCGCCATGCCTCAGAGCCAACAGTGCTCGCCACCAATAAATACATTCAGGGTGTCACAGGTGTCCAGCACCTCCCGTTCTCTAAAGAACAAAATGTTTTTAACATTTGCGCAACACGGTCATCAGAACCTGAGCCAAATGATTTAATAAATACCTTTTGAGCAAGACGGTCGCCTAGGCCTGAGCCAAAGGGTGGTTTTTCCAAGCGAAAATGAGGAAGCCAATCGCGCCATGCCTCAGAGCCAACAGTGCTCGCCACCAACAAATACATATAGGGTGTCACAGGTGTCCCGCACCTCCCGTTCTCTAAAGAACAAAATGTTTTTAACATTTGTGCAGCACGGTCATCAGAACCTGAGCCAAATGATTTAATAAATACCTTTTGAGCAACACGGTCGCCTAGGCCTGAGCCAAAAGGTGGTTTTTCCAAGCGAAAATGAGGAAGCCAATCGCGCCATGCCTCAGAGCCAACAGTGCTCGCCACCAATAAATACATACAGGGTATCACAGGTGTCCCGCACCTCCCGTTCTCTAAAGAAAAACAATTTGAACATTTAGGCAAACATGGTCGTCAGAACCTGAGCCAAATGAATACATACAATTTGAGCAAAACGGTCACATAGCACCTGAGCCAAATAATAAAATAAAATAAAAAATAATAATAACTTAAAAAAAACAACTCGCCTTCTCTAAAGCTTAGACAATTAGTGTTAGTGAAAATTAAAAATCACTATCAATATCCCTTTTAGTGATAGTGAAAAATTGCTCTATAACTACAAAATGCACTATCACTAAACTTGTAGTGAGTCATTACATTTTACTAAAAATTTGATTTGATATCCAATTGTAAATGTAAAGTAAAAAGTAATAGTGTTACTGTTACCAACAATACAGTAAATATCGCCAATAATAACACTGGATCACAAGCTCCAACTTTTTTTTTGCACCAAAATCACCTCCTAATTCCGAAAACCAAAGTTATTTTTACTTGAATGGTACCGTTTTTGAGATATTTAAGATTTGCCGTTATTTCAAAAAACAAAAAGATGGCTCCACTTAATCGTGTATATCTCAAGAACAAAGAAAGACGCGAAAACTACGTCGAAACAACTTTTAGAACAACATCTGGTGAAATCAAGATGCCACGAACAGTCCGTTGACATTTAAATTTCCAATAAAACTAAGAATTTAAAAATTCAAAAGAAATGAGCTGACGAAATATTTAAAATGAAATCAAAATTTAAAATTAACCGAAACTAAAACGGAAATAAAGTCGAACCCAAAAAAAAAACAGACAAATCTAAATTTTCGATGACCTCTTACCCAAAATCCTACATGCCTCATAAATAATGGCATACATCAGCATTCCCATTTTAAAATACAAATTTTATTTAAAACTCATCATATTACCCTTAATCAGGGTTGTAAAAGAATGTACTCATATGCGAATGAAATCAGTTGAAGTCTTATTCAATGACTTCAAATTTCGAATGCATTCATTGACTCCACTTTTGAATAAAGAATGAAAAAATTAAGTCTGAAGTCTTTTTGAAGTCATGACTTTGAAGTCATTTTGTGAAGTCACTAAATGACTTCATTTTTTGCGTGAAGTCACTAACTATTTACAAGAAAAAATTATGTAACCTACTTATAATGATCCATAATAACCACTTTATTTTATATAAACAAATTACACTGGTTTACAGCCAAAATGCACCAGAGACGCCATAGTGAAATGCCTATGTAAAATCACCTCCTAATTCCGAAAATCAAGGTTATTTTTACTTGAATGGTACCGTTTTTGAGATATTTACGATTTACCGTTATTTCGAAAAACAAAAAAGATGGCTCCACTTAATCGTGTATATCTCAAGAACAAATTGAGCTATTCGAAAACGGTTTGAAAAATTTGAAAGCTTATAAAATTTACTATAATCAGTACATACAACACTTTATGCTAGGTCCTGCCTCAAAAATATGCTCTTCTTTAAAATGTACCTAGGTTTGAGAAAACGACACTAACAGCTTTTTGTATCTAATAACTTTTCGAAAATCTACCTGCTAACTAACTGATATACGAATACTAACACATATTATTAGTATTAAATGGATATATTTACTTGAATGCTTATACAAGTGTATAGGGCCACTAAAGTTTTTTTAGCACGCTCCTGGATATTCTCTTTCCATGAGAGCTTTTTATCGATAGTGACACCCAGGAACTTAGCGGAATCGCCAAGTTTGAGGGTGACATTACCTAACACTGGTAGCTGCAGCGCCGGAATTTTGTATTTCCTAGTAAACAGGACCAGCTCTGTTTTGGCCGGGTTAACACCTAGACCTTTACCACCAGCCCACCTTTCCACTAACCTAAGGTTTCTCTGCATAATGTCACAAAGCGTTTGCGGATATTTACCACTTACCACCACCGCAAGGTCATCCGCGTACGCAATGACCTTGGACCTCTCCTCCACCGCCAGGGTCTCCAGAAGTCCGTTTACTGTAGCTACCCATAGAAGAGGAGAGAGGATTCCACCTTGCGGTGTGCCTCTGTTGACGACCTTACTTACCGTCACCCCGGCTAGAACAGCTTGCACCCTCCTGCTCGTCAGCATTTGGTTCACAAGAGACACTAACCAGGGTTCAATATCCAAGGTCGTCAGAGCTTCCGTGATGGCATCCGGCGTGACATTATTAAAAGCCCCCTCAATATCCAAGAAGGCTACTAGTGTAAATTCTTTATCGGCCAAAGATTTTTCGATGTGCGTGACAATTTCATGCAACGCTGTTTCTGAGGATCTACCTTTCATATAAGCATGCTGCGAGAGCATGATTTTATTCTCCAATTTCTACCTGAGATGCGGTTCCATGATCCGCTCCAGAACCTTGAGTTGGAGTGACGCCAGACTGATTGGTCTGAAATCTTTCGGGCCAGCGTGAGATATTCTACCCGCCTTAGGTATAAAGATTACGCTGGAACTCTTCCAGATGTTAGGAATGTAACAAAAGGTCAGCACTCCCATATAGATAGCCCGCAGCCACGGTATACACTGTACCATGGACTGCTGGAGCTGAATTGGTGCTATACCGTCAAGCCCCGATGCTTTTAAAGGCTTGAATGACCCAATGGCCCATTCTATTCTTTCATTAGTTAGGTACTGCCCTTGGTCAAATACTCCCTGACCTGTATCAGTTAGGTACCTGCGCTCGTTTTCCGCGTCTGGAAAGTGAGTATCAAGGAGGAGTTGCAACGTTTCCTCCCCCGTATTCGTCCAAGTCCCATCCGGCCTTTTCAAACACCCCGGTCCACCACGAGGTGATTTTGATAGGATTTTCCGTAACCTAGAACCCTCCGACACAGACTCTATACCACTACAGAAATCTCTCCAGGAGATTCTCTTAGATTTCCTGAGTACTCCTTTGTACATTCTCAGGTGCTCCTTATACACATTCCATTTCGAAGCCTCCCTCGAGGCCTTAGCACTATTAAAAGCTTGTCTACAAAGCTTCCTATACCTATCTAGATCGGGATTCCACCAGGGTGGTTTTTGCTTACCCCTAGCCCTTTTAATGGGGCAGGCTTTATCCAAAGCCAGCTGACAAGCGTTAGTAAACTTTTCTACCATATCATCTAATTCTACAATGTCCCTGGGTTCATGGGGATAATAGTCGGAAAGGTACTTGTCCAGTTCCTCTCTATACGTTTGCCAATTGGCATCCTTAAAATTTCTATACGGGGGGGATGTGGACGGTACACCTTCCAGATCGAAGCGAATATAGCGATGGTCGGCGAAGGAGTGCTCATCGTAAACCATCCAATTTCCGACCATACCTTCCGCACCTCTCGAACAAAGCGTAACGTCCAGAACCTCCCTTCTACTTTTAGTAACAAACGTAGGCTCCTGGCCTCTATTACATATACATATGTTATACTGTAGTATATAGTCGAAAAGTGACTCACCTCTCTCGTTCACGCCGGTACTTCCCCACGCCGGGTTGTGTGCGTTGGCGTCGCCTCCAACGATGACGTGCCCCTTTGCTTGCTCCACGACCCTGCGCACCGCCTGCGTAGGAGCTGGTTTGTCGTGCGCCATATACATCGAGGTCAATGTACATGCCGTTCCATTGACCTCTATCTGCACGGATGTCGTATCCTCGTCGCTAAATTGAGGAAGAAATAAGGCATGTATATTAGATTTTAATAGGATGCATGCCCTAGGTTTCCCTACTGTGGCTCCACTTACCAGTGTAAACCCTGCGGCCTTCAGCCCGCAAATATTGTGCCCGACCACCCATGGCTCCTGGATGAGGGCTATCTCCGCTGCCCCCTTTGATCCCAAAAGGAACAGTAACGCAGCCGCCTTCCATGCCATAACTCCGGTAAAAATTGACTTATTGAAACGATATTTAGAGAAAGTGTTCAACATATAAAGCTAACTCTTTGCTGAAAAAATAAACAAAATCGGTGAACGGACACGCCCACTTTTTGAACATAGTTCTAAAAAATTTCTTCGTAAAATTAAAATCGCGATATTTCCATAATTGTATAAGTTATATAAATAAGATTTTACACACATAATATCCTTTTAAACAAAACTAAACTGTAAACAAATTTTGTGGATTTTGGTGAAGTAGGCGTGGCGCCGCCCACTTTTTAGCATAAAAGCTCTGCTATTTTCAAAAGCGATTGCTTGGAATTTCAAGAATGTATTTCAATGAAATTTAGTGAGATACTTCCCAATAGTATGTAGTATACTCCTGCCAAAAATTACGCAAATCGAATAACAAACAAGGAAGATTTACGGGCAAGTAGTTAACACCCTACTGCCTTTTTTTTTTTAAATTTTTTTTATTTTCATACCTTTCATGAACATGAGGAAAGCTATTTATATTTTGTTATTTAGTGATAATTGAATTTACCACTCACAAAAGAAGTGTTTTTAATCGAAAACAATCAGTTGCCTTAATAACAACTTTTCCGTTATTAAAATAGACCTGAGTAAATTGGGATACCAAAACAGATCACTACTAGGTATTTAATGTTCGGTTACACCCGAACTTAGACTTCCTTACTAGTTTTATATTCCAAATTTTCATTTTTCATTATCACCTTCGACTTATGATCATTATATGATGAATCTGGGATTTAAAAAATTAATCTGGGATAGACTTAGGTCAGATCCCCAATTCGGGGTGTGATCCATGGTAGGTATTTATGTGCAGAACTCCTTTCCGCATTGGCGGCCTTCGGCCGCGCTTCAAAAAATAGCCCTGGGCTACGCCATTCCACTGACATTAATTCGCTTTTTGGGTGCGAATTTACGTCACTGACGTTAATTCCACTGACGTTAGTTCGCGCCACCTCTACGAATCAGGCAGTTCGCAATATTTGAGCCTACAATGCTATTCACGTCAACTATTCATATATACAAATCATGAAAATAACGTTCTGGTTTCGGTTTTGTAATACCTAAGACAGACCTATGGTGTCTGTACCACAATGTGTACTACAATGAAAGCTCAGGAAACCATGTAATAGCAAAGTGACACACATTTGGTTTTCTATGACGTTGGCACTTATCAGCTGATTAAACAAAATAAAAAAACAAAGTTAAAAATAAAAAAATAAAAGAAAAATGAGCTCAATGAAAACTTGAAACTAACTTAATACCGGCAATATTCCGGAAAAAATTTAGCGAAATCGGGTAAGGTCCACGCTCAATTTTATACGAAAGATTTTGAAAAGGATCATAGATATATTGAATACGCAATAACTTTGCTCAAACTAGCTGTTTATCGTTTTGCCACTATGCTTTAAGTTTGCAAAATGTTTAATGTTTGCTGATGACGTAAAATTATTTATCAAAGTTGGCAATATTCGGACTGTCTTAAGCTCGAAGAAGATCTTACAAGCTTTCATTTGTGGTGCGCGTCAAACAATTTGAAGCTTAACGTCAACAAGTGCTGTGTTATTACATTTTCTCGAATGAAAACACCAATTGTATTTCCATACGAAATAGAGAGTTGTCAATTGACTCGTAAACAAGAGGTAAAAGACTTGGGTGTGATATTTAGCTCCAATTTTAGTTTTGATAGCCACTACGACTATGTTATATCCAAGTCTTACGCTATGATCGGCTTTATTAAGAGAAACACTCAAAGCTTTACAGACCCTTATACCCTTACAGAGTATTGCTCTGTTGTTTGGAGCCCATTCTACGATGAACCTTCAAATCGTATGGAGAGAATCCAAAGAAACATTACTATGTACGCGCTTAAAAAATTGTATTGGCCAAACGGTTTACCACCATATGATAGCAGGCGCAAACATTAAAAGACAGAATAATCTGCAGCTCTATTATATTTGTGTATAATATTTTATAGCCTTATATAAACTGTGTCGAACTGTCAAACTATTTTTATACCTAGTAGTGCTTCGCACACAAGGTATATTAACTTCATTCGCCTAACGGTAGTCTGTAACGGCATAAACGAATCGAGATAGATATTGACTTATGTATATCAAAATGTTCAGGAGGAAAAGAGAAATTGATTGAGCCATGTCCGTCCGTCCGTCCGTCTGTGAACACGATAACTTGAGTAAATCTTGAGATATCTCAATGAAACTTTGTATGCAGGTTCCTTTTTACTTATCTCTGAACGCTATTGAAAATAGGCAAAATCGGTTAAAAGCCACGCCCACTTTCTATATATATAATATTTTCGAAAATACAAAAAGAGTGATTATTCAGTACATAATACACCTATAAGGATAAAATTTGGTGTGTACCTTAGCGTTAAGGCAAAAAATAAATTTCTGAAGAAATTTTTAAAAAAGGGCATGGCACCGCCCATTTTTGATTAAGTCAAATTTGGAAATATTATTAATCATAAATGAAACACCGCTCAAGATAGCAAAATAAAATTCAGCACACATATTTCTATTAATACAGGCAATATTTCGAAAAAAAATTAGCGAAATCGGATTAGGTCCACGCCCAATTTTATACGAAAGATTTCGAAAAGGATCATGGATATATTGAATATGCTATAACTTTGCTAAAACTATCATTTCTATTTCACCTCTAAAGTGTTCGCGGGCAAAGAAAGTCGAAAGCACAAAATTTTTGGAAAATGGGCGTGGCCCCGCCCCTTTATGTGGGATTATTCCACAAAACTTTCCATGCCATAACTCCGGTAAAAATTGACTTATTGAAACGATATTTAGAGAAAGTGTTCAACATATAAAGCTAACTCTTTGCTGAAAAAATAAACAAAATCGGTGAACGGACACGCCCACTTTTTGAACATAGTTCTAAAAAATTTCTTCGTAAAATTAAAATCGCGATATTTCCATAATTGTATAAGTTATATAAATAAGATTTTACACTGTAAACAAATTTTGTGGATTTTGGTGAAGTAGGCGTGGCGCCGCCCACTTTTTAGCATAAAAGCTCTGCTATTTTCAAAAGCGATTGCTTGGAATTTCAAGAATGTATTTCAATGAAATTTAGTGAGATACTTCCCAATAGTATGTAGTATACTCCTGCCAAAAATTACGCAAATCGAATAACAAACAAGGAAGATTTACGGGCAAGTAGTTAACACCCTACTGCCTTTTTTTTTTAAATTTTTTTTATTTTCATACCTTTCATGAACATGAGGAAAGCTATTTATATTTTGTTATTTAGTGATAATTGAATTTACCACTCACAAAAGAAGTGTTTTTAATCGAAAACAATCAGTTGCCTTAATAACAACTTTTCCGTTATTAAAATAGACCTGAGTAAATTGGGATACCAAAACAGATCACTACTAGGTATTTAATGTTCGGTTACACCCGAACTTAGACTTCCTTACTAGTTTTATATTCCAAATTTTCATTTTTCATTATCACCTTCGACTTATGATCATTATATGATGAATCTGGGATTTAAAAAATGAATCTGGGATTGACTTAGGTCAGATCCCCAATTCGGGGTGTGATCCATGGTAGGAATTTATGTGCAGAACTCCTTTCCGCATTGGCGGCCTTCGGCCGCGCTTCAAAAAATAACCCTGGGCTACGCCATTCCACTGACATTAATTCGCTTTTTGGGTGCGAATTTACGTCACTGACGTTAATTCCACTGACGTTAGTTCGCGCCACCTCTACGAATCAGGCAGTTCGCAATATTTGAGCCTACAATGCTATTCACGTCAACTATTCATATATACAAATCATGAAAATAACGTTCTGGTTTCGGTTTTGTAATACCTAAGACAGACCTATGGTGTCTGTACCACAATGTGTACTACAATGAAAGCTCAGGAAACCATGTAATAGCAAAGTGACACACATTTGGTTTTCTATGACGTTGGCACTTATCAGCTGATTAAACAAAATAAAAAAACAAAGTTAAAAATAAAAAAATAAAAGAAAAATGAGCTCAATGAAAACTTGAAACTAACTTAATACCGGCAATATTCCGGAAAAAATTTAGCGAAATCGGGTAAGGTCCACGCTCAATTTTATACGAAAGATTTTGAAAAGGATCATAGATATATTGAATACGCAATAACTTTGCTCAAACTAGCTGTTTATCGTTTTGCCACTATGCTTTAAGTTTGCTAAATGTTTAATGTTTGCTGATGACGTAAAATTATTTATCAAAGTTTGGCAATATTCGGACTGTCTTAAGCTCGAAGAAGATCTTACAAGCTTTCATTTGTGGTGCGCGTCAAACAATTTGAAGCTTAACGTCAACAAGTGCTGTGTTATTACATTTTCTCGAATGAAAACACCAATTGTATTTCCATACGAAATAGAGAGTTGTCAATTGACTCGTAAACAAGAGGTAAAAGACTTGGGTGTGATATTTAGCTCCAATTTTAGTTTTGATAGCCACTACGACTATGTTATATCCAAGTCTTACGCTATGATCGGCTTTATTAAGAGAAACACTCAAAGCTTTACAGACCCTTAGACCCTTACAGAGTATTGCTCTGTTGTTTGGAGCCCATTCTACCATGAACCTTCAAATCGTATGGAGAGAATCCAAAGAAACATTACTATGTACGCGCTTAAAAAATTGTATTGGCCAAACGGTTTACCACCATATGATAGCAGGCGCAAACTTCTAGGCCTTCAATCATTAAAAGACAGAATAATCTGCAGCTCTATTATATTTGTGTATAATATTTTATAGCCTTATATAAACTGTGTCGAACTGTCAAACTATTTTTATACCTAGTAGTGCTTCGCACACAAGGTATATTAACTTCATTCGCCTAACGGTAGTCTGTAACGGCATAAACGAATCGAGATAGATATTGACTTATGTATATCAAAATGTTCAGGAGGAAAAGAGAAATTGATTGAGCCATGTCCGTCCGTCCGTCCGTCCGTCTGTGAACACGATAACTTGAGTAAATCTTGAGATATCTCAATGAAACTTTGTATGCAGGTTCCTTTTTACTTATCTCTGAACGCTATTGAAAATAGGCAAAATCGGTTAAAAGCCACGCCCACTTTCTATATATATAATATTTTCGAAAATACAAAAAGAGTGATTATTCAGTACATAATACACCTATAAGGATAAAATTTGGTGTGTACCTTAGCGTTAAGGCAAAAAATAAATTTCTGAAGAAATTTTTAAAAAAGGGCGTGGCACCGCCCACTTTTGATTAAGTCAAATTTGGAAATGTTATTAATCATAAATGAAACACCGCTCAAGATAGCAAAATAAAATTCAGCACACATATTTCTATTAATACAGGCAATATTTCGAAAAAAAAAATTAGCGAAATCGGATTAGGTCCACGCCCAATTTTATACGAAAGATTTCGAAAAGGATCATGGATATATTGAATATGCTATAACTTTGCTTAAACTAGCTGTATATCATTTCTATTTCACCTCTGTGTTCGCGGGCAAAGAAAGTCGAAAGCACAAAATTTTTGGAAAATGGGCGTGGCCCCGCCCCTTTATGGGGGATTATTCCACAAAACTTTCCATGCCATAGGTAGGTTAGGTAGGTTACAGTGGCTGCTAGCATGAGGGCTAACACACATAGGCCCCGGAGGTCCCGTTGTGATACCACATGGATCTTTAAGCGACCCCCTACTCGAACCACTTTACGGAATCCGCGAGGCGCAGGATGTCCTTTGGCTTAATATAGGCTAGTTCGCCGAGATGCCGGAGAATACCCGACCCCAGATATTTCAACCTCTTACCCCACAGAGCGGGGCATTCACAAAGGAGGTGCCTCATCGTTTCAGGCTCCTCCTCGTCCCTGCAGCTTCTGCAGAAGTCGTTAAAGGGGATACCCAACCTTTCTGCATGTCTGCCTAAACCGTTAGAAGCCCCATAAGCAGAGAGAGCTCTTCTCTTCTGAGTTTGAGTAGGTCTTCCGACCTACTCGCACTAATTTCTGGCCATATCAATTTTGCATGACAGCAGGTACTGATCTTATCCCACCTGTCACTTGCTTTCTGTAGGAACATATGCCTCGTTAAGAGCTTACTAGTCGCGAGCGGCATGCCTAGACCCTTCCAGGACTGTGAAATCGGAGCGGATGTGCCCCCTCTAGCAAGCTCGTCTGCCATTTCGTTTCCCGGTATGCCCCTGTGTCCCGGCATCCATACCAGGTGAATCGAGAGCTGCTCAGCCATCTCGTTAAGAGATTTGCGGCAGCCCTCCACAGTCCTGGAATTGTACGTACTATCCCCCAACGCCTTGAGAGCTGCTTGACTATCAGAGAAGATGTAGACATCACCGTTATTGATATCCAATGTCTTCAGGTACTCTACAGCTTCCTGTATCGCGGCCACTTCCGCCTGAAAGACGCTACAGTGGTCAGGCAGCCTAAAATTAAGATTTAGGCCCAGCTGAGGAGCGCATACCCCTCCTCCCACCTTATCGTCGAGTTTTGAGCCATCTGTATACAGATGGATTGAGCCATCTTCCAGCGACGGCCCGATGTCCCAGTATTCTCTCTCCGGAATTGTAATATAGAATTTTTTCCCAAAACAGTACTTCGGTGTACAGTAGTCGGAGCTGTACACGGGCAAATCGTCAAGGATGGAGGAATGACCCTTACCAGGGGATCCCCATCCTGGTAGATTCCTGAGTCGCAATGCGGAACATGCCGTAGCTAGTTTACCGCTTAGATCAATCGGCAAAATATTCAAAATTGCATTTAGTGCGTCCGCCGCTGTTGTGCGTAACGCCCCGCTGACACATATGAGCGCGCTTCTCTGCACTCTTTGCATTAGGATAGTATTGGAGTTTCTCTCCAGCCCCGTCCACCAGACTAGGACTCCATACAAAAGAATCGGTCTAACCACAGCGGTGTAGAGCCAAAGTGTAACTTTGGGGGCCAACCCCCATTTTTGCCCTACGGCCCCCCTACAAGTGTATAGGGCCACTAAAGTTTTTTTAGCACGCTCCTGGATATTCTCTTTCCATGAGAGCTTTTTATCGATAGTGACACCCAGGAACTTAGCGGAATCGCCAAGTTTGAGGGTGACATTACCTAACACTGGTAGCTGCAGCGCCGGAATTTTGTATTTCCTAGTAAACAGGACCAGCTCTGTTTTGGCCGGGTTAACACCTAGACCTTTACCACCAGCCCACCTTTCCACTAACCTAAGGTTTCTCTGCATAATGTCACAAAGCGTTTGCGGGTATTTACCACTTACCACCACCGCAAGGTCATCCGCATACGCAATGACCTTGGACCCCTCCCCCACCGCCAGGGTCTCCAGCAGTCCGTTTACTGTAGCTACCCATAGAAGAGGAGAGAGGATTCCACCTTGCGGTGTGCCTCTGTTGACGACCTTACTTACCGTCACCCCGGCTAGAACAGCTTGCACCCTCCTGCTCGTCAGCATTTGGTTCACAAGAGACACTAACCAGGGTTCAATATCCAAGGTCGTCAGAGCTTCCGTGATGGCATCCGGCGTGACATTATTAAAAGCCCCCTCAATATCCAAGAAGGCTACTAGTGTAAATTCTTTATCGGCCAAAGATTTTTCGATGTGCGTAACAATTTCATGCAACGCTGTTTCTGAGGATCTACCTTTCATATAAGCATGCTGCGAGAGCATGATTTTATTCTCCAATTTCTACCTGAGATGCGGTTCCATGATCCGCTCCAGAACCTTGAGTTGGAGTGACGCCAGACTGATTGGTCTGAAATCTTTCGGGCCAGCGTGAGATATTCTACCCGCCTTAGGTATAAAGATTACGCTGGAACTCTTCCAGATGTTAGGAATGTAACAAAAGGTCAGCACTCCCATATAGATAGCCCGCAGCCACGGTATACACTGTACCATGGACTGCTGGAGCTGAATTGGTGCTATACCGTCAAGCCCCGATGCTTTGAAAGGCTTGAATGACCCAATGGCCCATTCTATTCTTTCATTAGTTAGGTACTGCCCTTGGTCAAATACTCCCTGACCTGTATCAGTTAGGTACCTGCGCTCGTTTTCCGCGTCTGGAAAGTGAGTATCAAGGAGGAGTTGCAACGTTTCCTCCCCCGTATTCGTCCAAGTCCCATCCGGCCTTTTCAAACACCCCGGTCCACCACGAGGTGATTTTGATAGGATTTTCCGTAACCTAGAACCCTCCGACACAGACTCTATACCACTACAGAAATCTCTCCAGGAGGTTCTCTTAGATTTCCTGAGTACTCCTTTGTACTTTACCAGGTGCTCCTTATACGCATCCCATTTCAAAGCCTCCCTCGAGGCCTTAGCACTATTAAAAGCTTGTCTACAAAGCTTCCTATACCTATCTAGATCGGGATTCCACCAGGGTGGTTTTTGCTTACCCCTAGCCCTTTTAATGGGGCAGGCTTTATCCAAAGCCAGCTGACAAGCGTTAGTAAACTTTTCTACCATATCATCTAATTCTACAATGTCCCTGGGTTCATGGGGATAATAGTCGGAAAGGTACTTGTCCAGTTCCTCTCTATACGTTTGCCAATTGGCATCCTTAAAATTTCTATACGGGGGGGATGTGGACGGTACACCTTCCAGATCGAAGCGAATATAGCGATGGTCGGCGAAGGAGTGCTCATCGTAAACCATCCATTTTCCGACCATACCTTCCGCACCTCTCGAACAAAGCGTAACGTCCAGAACCTCCCTTCTACTTTTAGTAACAAACGTAGGCTCCTGGCCTCTATTACATATACATATGTTATACTGTAGTATATAGTCGAAAAGTGACTCACCTCTTTCGTTCACGCCGGTACTTCCCCACGCCGGGTTGTGTGCGTTGGCGTCGCCTCCAACGATGACGTGCCCCTTTGCTTGCTCCACGACCCTGCGCACCGCCTGCGTAGGAGCTGGTTTGTCGTGCGCCATATACATCGAGGTCAATGTACATGCCGTTCCATTGACCTCTATCTGCACGGATGTCGTATCCTCGTCGCTAAATTGAGGAAGAAATAAGGCATGTATATTAGATTTTAATAGGATGCATGCCCTAGGTTTCCCTACTGTGGCTCCACTTACCAGTGTAAACCCTGCGGCCTTCAGCCCGCAAATATTGTGCCCGACCACCCATGGCTCCTGGATGAGGGCTATCTCCGCTGCCCCCTTTGATCCCAAAAGGAGCAGTAACGCAGCCGCCTTCCATGCCATAACTCCGGTAAAAATTGACTTATTGAAACGATATTTAGAGAAAGTGTTCAACATATAAAGCTAACTCTTTGCTGAAAAAATAAACAAAATCGGTGAACGGACACGCCCACTTTTTGAACATAGTTCTAAAAAATTTCTTCGTAAAATTAAAATCGCGATATTTCCATAATTGTATAAGTTATATAAATAAGATTTTACACACATAATAGCCTTTTTAAACAAAACTAAACTGTAAACAAATTTTGTGGATTTTGGTGAAGTAGGCGTGGCGCCGCCCACTTTTTAGCATAAAAGCTCTGCTATTTTCAAAAGCGATTGCTTGGAATTTCAAGAATGTATTTCAATGAAATTTAGTGAGATACTTCCCAATAGTATGTAGTATACTCCTGCCAAAAATTACGCAAATCGAATAACAAACAAGGAAGATTTACGGGCAAGTAGTTAACACCCTACTGCCTTTTTTTTAAATTTTTTTTATTTTCATACCTTTCATGAACATGAGGAAAGCTATCTATATTTTGTTATTTAGTGATAATTGAATTTACCACTCACAAAAGAAGTGTTTTTAATCGAAAACAATCAGTTGCCTTAATAACAACTTTTCCGTTATTAAAATAGACCTGAGTAAATTGGGATACCAAAACAGATCACTACTAGGTATTTAATGTTCGGTTACACCCGAACTTAGACTTCCTTACTAGTTTTATATTCCAAATTTTCATTTTTCATTATCACCTTCGACTTATGATCATTATATGATGAATCTGGGATTTAAAAAATTAATCTGGGATAGACTTAGGTCAGATCCCCAATTCGGGTTGTGATCGATGGTAGGTATTTATGTGCAGAACTCCTTTCCGCATTGGCGGCCTTCGGCCGCGCTTCAAAAAATAACCCTGGGCTCCGCCATTCCACTGACATTAATTCGCTTTTTGGGTGCGAATTTACGTCACTGACGTTAATTCCACTGACGTTAGTTCGCGCCACCTCTACGAATCAGGCAGTTCGCAATATTTGAGCCTACAATGCTATTCACGTCAACTATTCATATATACAAATCATGAAATAGCTCAGGAAACCATGTAATAGCAAAGTGACACACATTTGGTTTTCTATGACGTTGGCACTTATCAGCTGATTAAACAAAATAAAAAAACAAAGTTAAAAATAAAAAAATAAAAGAAAAATGAGCTCAATGAAAACTTGAAACTAACTTAATACCGGCAATATTCCGGAAAAAATTTAGCGAAATCGGGTAAGGTCCACGCTCAATTTTATACGAAAGATTTTGAAAAGGATCATAGATATATTGAATACGCAATAACTTTGCTCAAACTAGCTGTTTATCGTTTTGCCACTATGCTTTAAGTTTGCTAAATGTTTAATGTTTGCTGATGACGTAAAATTATTTATCAAAGTTGGCAAATATTCGGACTGTCTTAAGCTCGAAGAAGATCTTACAAGCTTTCATTTGTGGTGCGCGTCAAACAATTTGAAGCTTAACGTCAACAAGTGCTGTGTTATTACATTTTCTCGAATGAAAACACCAATTGTATTTCCATACGAAATAGAGAGTTGTCAATTGACTCGTAAACAAGAGGTAAAAGACTTGGGTGTGATATTTAGCTCCAATTTTAGTTTTGATATCCACTACGACTATGTTATATCCAAGTCTTACGCTATGATCGGCTTTATTAAGAGAAACACTCAAAGCTTTACAGACCCTTATACCCTTACAGAGTATTGCTCTGTTGTTTGGAGCCCATTCTACGATGAACCTTCAAATCGTATGGAGAGAATCCAAAGAAACATTACTATGTACGCGCTTAAAAAATTGTATTGGCCAAACGGTTTACCACCATATGATAGCAGGCGCAAACTTCTAGGCCTTCAATCATTAAAAGACAGAATAATCTGCAGCTCTATTATATTTGTGTATAATATTTTATAGCCTTATATAAACTGTGTCGAACTGTCAAACTATTTTTATACCTAGTAGTGCTTCGCACACAAGTTATATTAACTTCATTCGCCTAACGGTAGTATGTTACGGCATAAACGAATCGAGATAGATATTGACTTATGTATATCAAAATGTTCAGGAGGAAAAGAGAAATTGATTGAGCCATGTCCGTCCGTCCGTCCGTCTGTGAACACGATAACTTGAGTAAATCTTGAGATATCTCAATGAAACTTTGTATGCAGGTTCCTTTTTACTTATCTCTGAACGCTATTGAAAATAGGCAAAATCGGTTAAAAGCCACGCCCACTTTCTATATATATAATATTTTCGAAAATACAAAAAGAGTGATTATTCAGTACATAATACACCTATAAGGATAAAATTTGGTGTGTACCTTAGCGTTAAGGCAAAAAATAAATTTCTGAAGAAATTTTTAAAAAAGGGCGTGGCACCGCCCACTTTTGATTAAGTCAAATTTGGAAATATTATTAATCATAAATGAAACACCGCTCAAGATAGCAAAATAAAATTCAGCACACATATTTCTATTAATACAGGCAATATTTCGAAAAAAAATTAGCGAAATCGGATTAGGTCCACGCCCAATTTTATACGAAAGATTTCGAAAAGGATCATGGATATATTGAATATGCTATAACTTTGCTTAAACTAGCTGTATATCATTGCTATTTCACCTCTAAAGTGTTCGTGGGCAAAGAAAGTCGAAAGCACAAAATTTTTGGAAAATGGGCGTGGCCCCGCCCCTTTATGGGGGATTATTCCACAAAACTTTCCATGCCATAACTCCGGTAAAAATTGACTTATTGAAACGATATTTAGAGAAAGTGTTCAACATATAAAGTTAACTCTTTGCTGAAAAAATAAACAAAATCGGTGAACGGACACGCCCACTTTTTGAACATAGTTCTAAAAAATTTCTTCGTAAAATTAAAATCGCGATATTTCCATAATTGTATAAGTTATATATATAAGATTTTACACACATAATAGCCTTTTTAAACAAAACTAAACTGTAAACAAATTTTGTGGATTTTGGTGAAGTAGGCGTGGCGCCGCCCACTTTTTAGCATAAAAGCTCTGCTATTTTCAAAAGCGATTGCTTGGAATTTCAAGAATGTATTTCAATGAAATTTAGTGAGATACTTCCCAATAGTATGTAGTATACTCCTGCCAAAAATTACGCAAATCGAATAACAAAAAAGGAAGATTTACGGGCAAGTAGTTAACACCCTACTGCCTTTTTTTTTAATTTTTTTTATTTTCATACCTTTCATGAACATGAGGAAAGCTATTTATACTTATTTTGTTATTTAGTGATAATTGAATTTACCACTCACAAAAGAAGTGTTTTTAATCGAAAACAATCAGTTGCCTTAATAACAACTTTTCCGTTATTAAAATAGACCTGAGTATATTGGGATACCAAAACAGATCACTACTAGGTATTTAATGTTCGGTTACACCCGAACTTAGACTTCCTTACTAGTTTTATATTCCAAATTTTCATTTTTCATTATCACCTTCGACTTATGATCATTATATGATGAATCTGGGATTTAAAAAATGAATCTGGGATTGACTTAGGTCAGATCCCCAATTCGGGGTGTGATCCATGGTAGGTATTTATGTGCAGAACTCCTTTCCGCATTGGCGGCCTTCGGCAGCGCTTCAAAAAATAACCCTGGGCTACGCCATTCCACTGACATTAATTCGCTTTTTGGGTGAGAATTTACGTCACTGACGTTAATTCCACTGACGTTAGTTCGCGCCACCTCTACGAATCAGGCAGTTCGCAATATTTGAGCCTACAATGCTATTCACGTCAACTATTCATATATACAAATCATGAAAATAACGTTCTGGTTTCGGTTTTGTAATACCTAAGACAGACCTATGGTGTCTGTACCACAATGTGTACTACAATGAAAGCTCAGGAAACCATGTAATAGCAAAGTGACACACATTTGGTTTTCTATGACGTTGGCACTTATCAGCTGATTAAACAAAATACAAAAACAAAGTTAAAAATAAAAAAATAAAAGAAAAATGAGCTCAATGAAAACTTGAAACTAACTTAATACCGGCAATATTCCGGAAAAAATTTAGCGAAATCGGGTAAGGTCCACGCTCAATTTTATACGAAAGATTTTGAAAAGGATCATAGATATATTGAATACGCAATAACTTTGCTCAAACTAGCTGTTTATCGTTTTGCCACTATGCTTTAAGTTTGCAAAATGTTTAATGTTTGCTGATGACGTAAAATTATTTATCAAAGTTTGGCAATATTCGGACTGTCTTAAGCTCGAAGAAGATCTTACAAGCTTTCATTTGTGGTGCGCGTCAAACAATTTGAAGCTTAACGTCAACAAGTGCTGTGTTATTACTTTTTCTCGAATGAAAACACCAATTGTATTTCCATACGAAATAGAGAGTTGTCAATTGACTCGTAAACAAGAGGTAAAAGACTTGGGTGTGATATTTAGCTCCAATTTTAGTTTTGATAGCCACTACGACTATGTTATATCCAAGTCTTACGCTATGGTCGGCTTTATTAAGAGAACCACTCAAAGCTTTACAGACCCTTAGACCCTTACAGAGTATTGCTCTGTTGTTTGGAGCCCATTCTACGATGAACCTTCAAATCGTATGGAGAGAATCCAAAGAAACATTACTATGTACGCGCTTAAAAAATTGTATTGGCCAAACGGTTTACCACCATATGATAGCAGGCGCAAACTTCTAGGCCTTCAATCATTAAAAGACAGAATAATCTGCAGCTCTATTATATTTGTGTATAATATTTTATAGTCTTATATAAACTGTGTCGAACTGTCAAACTATTTTTATACCTAGTAGTGCTTCGCACACAAGGTATATTAACTTCATTCGCCTAACGGTAGTATGTAACGGCATAAACGAATCGAGATAGATATTGACTTATGTATATCAAAATGTTCAGGAGGAAAAGAGAAATTGATTGACCCATGTCCGTCCGTCCGTCTGTGAACACGATAACTTGAGTAAATCTTGAAATATCTCAATGAAACTTTGTATGCAGGTTCCTTTTTACTTATCTCTGAACGCTATTGAAAATAGGCAAAATCGGTTAAAAGAAACGCCCACTTTCTATATATATAATATTTTCGAAAATACAAAAAGAGTGATTATTCAGTACATAATACACCTATAAGGATAAAATTTGGTGTGTACCTTAGCGTTAAGGCAAAAAATAAATTTCTGAAGAAATTTTTAAAAAAGGGCGTGGCACCGCCCACTTTTGATTAAGTCAAATTTGGAAATATTATTAATCATAAATGAAACACCGCTCAAGATAGCAAAATAAAATTCAGCACACATATTTCTATTAATACAGGCAATATTTCGAAAAAAAATTAGCGAAATCGGATTAGGTCCACGCCCAATTTTATACGAAAGATTTCGAAAAGGATCATGGATATATTGAATATGCTATAACTTTGCTTAAACTAGCTGTATATCATTTCTATTTCACCTCTAAAGTGTTCGCGGGCAAAGAAAGTCGAAAGCACACAATTTTTGGAAAATGGGCGTGGCCCCGCCCCTTTATGGGGGATTATTCCACAAAACTTTCCATGCCATAACTCCGGTAAAAATTGACTTATTGAAACGATATTTAGAGAAAGTGTTCAACATATAAAGCTAACTATTTGCTGAAAAAATAAACAAAATCGGTGAACGGACACGCCCACTTTTTGAACATAGTTCTAAAAAATTTCTTCGTAAAATTAAAATCGCGATATTTCCATAATTGTATAAGTTATATAAATAAGATTTTACACACATAATAGCCTTTTTAAACAAAACTAAACTGTAAACAAATTTTGTGGATTTTGGTGAAGTAGGCGTGGCGCCGCCCACTTTTTAGCATAAAAGCTCTGCTATTTTCAAAAGCGATTGCTTGGAATTTCAAGAATGTATTTCAATGAAATTTAGTGAGATACTTCCCAATAGTATGTAGTATACTCCTGCCAAAAATTACGCAAATCGAATAACAAACAAGGAAGATTTACGGGCAAGTAGTTAACACCCTACTGCCTTTTTTATACCTAGTAGTGCTTCGCACACAAGGTATATTAACTTCATTCGCCTAACGGTAGTATGTAACGGCATAAACGAATCGAGATAGATATTGACTTATGTATATCAAAATGTTCAGGAGGAAAAGAGAAATTGATTGAGCCATGTCCGTCCGTCCGTCCGTCTGTGAACACGATAACTTGAGTAAATCTTGAGATATCTCTATGAAACTTTGTATGCAGGTTCCTTTTTACTTATCTCTGAACGCTATTGAAAATAGGCAAAATCGGTTAAAAGCCACGCCCACTTTCTATATATATAATATTTTCGAAAATACAAAAAGAGTGATTATTCAGTACATAATACACCTATAAGGATAAAATTTGGTGTGTACCTTAGCGTTAAGGCAAAAAATAAATTTCTGAAGAAATTTTTAAAAAAGGGCGTGGGACCGCCCACTTTTGATCAAGTCAAATTTGGAAATATTATTAATCATAAATGAAACACCGCTCAAGATAGCAAAATAAAATTTAGCACACATATTTCTATTAATACAGGCAATATTTCGAAAAAAATTAGCGAAATCGGATTAGGTCCACGCCCAATTTTATACGAAAGATTTCGAAAAGGATCATGGATATATTGAATATGCTATAACTTTGCTTAAACTAGCTGTATATCATTTCTATTTCACCTCTAAAGTGTTCGCGGGCAAAGAAAGTCGAAAGCACACAATTTTTGGAAAATGGGCGTGGCCCCGCCCCTTTATGGGGGATTATTCCACAAAACTTTCCATGCCATAACTCCGGTAAAAATTGACTTATTGAAACGATATTTAGAGAAAGTGTTCAACATATAAAGCTAACTCTTTGCTGAAAAAATAAACAAAATCGGTGAACGGACACGCCCACTTTTTGAACATAGTTCTAAAAAATTTCTTCGTAAAATTAAAATCGCGATATTTCCATAATTGTATAAGTTATATATATAAGATTTTACACACATAATAGCCTTTTTAAACAAAACTAAACTGTAAACAAATTTTGTGGATTTTGGTGAAGTAGGCGTGGCGCCGCCCACTTTTTAGCATAAAAGCTCTGCTATTTTCAAAAGCGATTGCTTGGAATTTCAAGAATGTATTTCAATGAAATTTAGTGAGATACTTCCCAATAGTATGTAGTATACTCCTGCCAAAAATTACGCAAATCGAATAACAAACAAGGAAGATTTACGGGCAAGTAGTTAACACCCTACTGCCTTTTTATACCTAGTAGTGCTTCGCACACAAGGTATATTAACTTCATTCGCCTAACGGTAGTATGTAACGGCATAAACGAATCGAGATAGATATTGACTTATGTATATCAAAATGTTCAGGAGGAAAAGAGAAATTGATTAAGCCATGTCCGTCCGTCCGTCCGTCCGTCCGTCTGTGAACACGATAACTTGAGTAAATCTCGAGATATCTCTATGAAACTTTGTATGCAGGTTCCTTTTTACTTATCTCTGAACGCTATTGAAAATAGGCAAAATCGGTTAAAAGAAACGCCCACTTTCTATATATATAATATTTTCGAAAATACAAAAAGAGTGATTATTCAGTACATAATACACCTATAAGGATAAAATTTGGTGTGTACCTTAGCGTTAAGGCAAAAAATAAATTTCTGAAGAAATTTTTAAAAAAGGGCGTGGGACCGCCCACTTTTGATCAAGTCAAATTTGGAAATATTATTAATCATAAATGAAACACCGCTCAAGATAGCAAAATAAAATTTAGCACACATATTTCTATTAATACAGGCAATATTTCGAAAAAAATTAGCGAAATCGGATTAGGTCCACGCCCAATTTTATACGAAAGATTTCGAAAAGGATCATGGATATATTGAATATGCTATAACTTTGCTTAAACTAGCTGTATATCATTTCTATTTCACCTCTAAAGTGTTCGCGGGCAAAGAAAGTCGAAAGCACACAATTTTTGGAAAATGGGCGTGGCCCCGCCCCTTTATGGGGGATTATTCCACAAAACTTTCCATGCCATAACTCCGGTAAAAATTGACTTATTGAAACGATATTTAGAGAAAGTGTTCAACATATAAAGCTAACTCTTTGCTGAAAAAATAAACAAAATCGGTGAACGGACACGCCCACTTTTTGAACATAGTTCTAAAAAATTTCTTCGTAAAATTAAAATCGCGATATTTCCATAATTGTATAAGTTATATATATAAGATTTTACACACATAATAGCCTTTTTAAACAAAACTAAACTGTAAACAAATTTTGTGGATTTTGGTGAAGTAGGCGTGGCGCCGCCCACTTTTTAGCATAAAAGCTCTGCTATTTTCAAAAGCGATTGCTTGGAATTTCAAGAATGTATTTCAATGAAATTTAGTGAGATACTTCCCAATAGTATGTAGTATACTCCTGCCAAAAATTACGCAAATCGAATAACAAACAAGGAAGATTTACGGGCAAGTAGTTAACACCCTACTGCCTTTTTATACCTAGTAGTGCTTCGCACACAAGGTATATTAACTTCATTCGCCTAACGGTAGTATGTAACGGCATAAACGAATCGAGATAGATATTGACTTATGTATATCAAAATGTTCAGGAGGAAAAGAGAAATTGATTAAGCCATGTCCGTCCGTCCGTCCGTCCGTCCGTCTGTGAACACGATAACTTGAGTAAATCTCGAGATATCTCTATGAAACTTTGTATGCAGGTTCCTTTTTACTTATCTCTGAACGCTATTGAAAATAGGCAAAATCGGTTAAAAGAAACGCCCACTTTCTATAGATATAATATTTTCGAAAATACAAAAAGAGTGATTATTCAGTACATAATACACCTATAAGGATAAAATTTGGTGTGTACCTTAGCGTTAAGGCAAAAAATAAATTTCTGAAGAAATTTTTAAAAAAGGGCGTGGGACCGCCCACTTTTGATCAAGTCAAATTTGGAAATATTATTAATCATAAATGAAACACCGCTCAAGATAGCAAAATAAAATTTAGCACACATATTTCTATTAATACAGGCAATATTTCGAAAAAAATTAGCGAAATCGGATTAGGTCCACGCCCAATTTTATACGAAAGATTTCGAAAAGGATCATGGATATATTGAATATGCTATAACTTTGCTTAAACTAGCTGTATATCATTTCTATTTCACCTCTAAAGTGTTCGCGGGCAAAGAAAGTCGAAAGCACACAATTTTTGGAAAATGGGCGTGGCCCCGCCCCTTTATGGGGGATTATTCCACAAAACTTTCCATGCCATAACTCCG